>NMRB01001032.1:42651-100073 GCA_002633025.1 Notospermus geniculatus | reverse complement strand
ACGCCACTGAACTCCAGATATCAAACATGTTTGATTTTGGACGCCTGTGGACGCCAGTGAACTCCCGAAGCAGCCAAGTGTGCTACCGATGGCAGCCAAACTTGGAGTCGGCGGCGAGGCTTTGGCCAATCAGCTTGCGTCTTGATGTCACGTGATTTCAAAGTGGAAGCCTCAAGTGGCCCGAAAAGATGTTACTGAATGCCAAGTCTGGGCAGGTGTGCTCTCACCAGGATCCACTGGCAGCCAACTGTGGCGTCGAGAGGCGTTCAGTCGAACGCTTCTGGACCCCAGATTTGGCGGCCAGTGTGCGGCTAGCTTAAAGAAAATCAACCAACGTGTATTAAGAGCCCTTAAGATATTACATTAGTTCAACATTTTTTTTTATTTTGAGAAAGTAAGGCGAATTCTGGCCCTTTAAAAGACAGTTTTAATAGATTTTAAAGTTTTTTAAAGATATTAAGGCGAATTTAAGGCGGTTTTAAGTACGGTAGCCAGGTAACACCGTGGAGAATCGCCAACGCAGTAGCCGAGTTTCTCAGGCGGCAGCGCTGTGATCCGAGTGAAACATGGCGGCTCTGTCACATATCGATGTGTGTGTTGCCGACTAAAACGCGAAAAATAGAGAGTTTCGGTCGAGGTGAGCGAGTTTATGTAAATTCGAGGATGATCTAGTGATAATTTGCAATTGAACAAGCCGAAATATAGGTGCTGAAGGAGTGTTGTTTCTTTGTTTGAAGTGGAAATGTTCGTTGTGTTAGGCCGGTTGTTTGATTGACGGCAGTTCCACGTAGTGACACTTGAACTTTTCCACTTCAAATGTAAAATCGACCACGTAATTCCAATAAAGGAAGCTTTAGATTAATAGACGATAAACTGGAGGTCATCCTCGGCATAGTCTAAGTGTGTGTATCTTTCATCTTCGGTACTTTGCTCCCCACTTTGAAGTTGACATCCTCAACATTCGTGATACAGCCACCATGTTTTTGACTCGGATCACAGCGCTGCCACCTGAGAAACTCGGCTACTGCGTTGGCGATTCTCCACGGTGGGTAAGTAGGCTTACTTGGAAACCATTTTAAAATCTCGCCTTAAAAAGTACGATGATTTTAAGTAGGTTTTAAGGGTTTTGCATGCACAGTAGTGATTCATGAAGCCTTCGCAACTTTGCGTGCACGCAAGTGTATTGTTTGGTTGCTCACTGCATGACTGCCTTTTACCATAGATTTGCGGGCACGCAAATTTGCGAAGGCTTCATAAATATGGCCCCTGGTCATTGTGGACGTCGACAGACTGACGGTAAACACTCTGACTTCTGGGACACTCAGCGTCCCAAATATTCATGTGGACTTTGGTCCTGTGGTCCCAAGTCGCCGACAGAAACCCGAAATCATCATGAACATGGCATTGGTCACGTATAGGCCTACGTAAAATCGATACAACAATAGACTGGTTAGTCACCTTGCGTGGTCTATTTCTGGCAGGGAAATCCGAGGGGAAGCCCGACTTTTCCTTTCACAACCGTTTCGTACATGCACCTGTGTGGTACACTGTATAGAATCTAATCCCCCTTCTGCTGATGTCCGCCTGTTTTGTTTGTGACGAACCCTCTAAGGAAATCAATTGAGTAACATTGGGGGGGGGGGGGNGGGGGGATTCTACACTCGGCATCACTGCTTCACTCAAGCTGGAGGCTTCACTTATTTTGCAAAATGTACAGCTAGCTATAGGCCTATACATACGGCTCTAGGAAAATTCGTCCCCGGAATACTCGTCCGCTAGGAGAATTCGTCCCTGGAGAATATTCGGCCCTGGAAAGATCGTCCCCGGAAAATTCGTCCCTAGAAAATTAGACCCCGAGGAAAATTAGTCCCCGAGGAAAATTAGTCCCCATGGAGACGATGTCCATGAGGAATTTCCCTTTGTGGGAAAGTCGGTCCGAGAAGATTATCCATTGGATCAAACACTACCTCCCTACCTCCTCTTACATGTACTTGCATAAAGTATAAAGTATAACTTTTTGGAGGAGTTACACTTCACAAAATATAATTCCTCCAACTGGAGATTTCCAAGAGGAAGGAAAGCGCTACCGGTATGGGACATTAAAATATATGTAATGAGAATTAAAATATATATAATGAGAATTTCAGCCTAAGTTACTATTTTTTTCAAAAATTCCTCCAAGGTATCAATCGACGTCATCTTCGTATGTAGCCTACTTCGGCTATTTCCGACGGGCCTCCGTACATATCTCGACTGCATTATGGGCGCCATCTTGCGCAGCGATACAGCGGTGAATTCTACCGCACTGCGCCGGAAGTAAGAAGCTTGACCGACTAACATCCAAGTTGCATCCGCATGTTGAATAGTCCCTTGAAACGACGACAATTTTGCTTGTAATTCAACATACATCGTGTACATAGCGGATGAATATATTTATTCCATCATTAAACAGGTGTTAAACCGGTGTTTATAGCAGGTTTTTCGGTGTTTTTGGTGATCTACTTTATAACGTTTGCTTAACGTTTTCCGGCCATCTTGTTTGTCACATGAGATCACATGACCACTGAAAATAAGTAGTCTCTGCAATATGGCGGCCATGATACATCAGAGTCAATGACGATAAATTAATAAAAGTCATGACTCTGTGGTTCAGAGTGCCAAGGTATAAGCGACAAAGGAGTGTGATACGGTCTGCTGATGATTCAGGATGTCGTCCTAAGAAACAAAAGGAAATGCAAACAATAATATCTACAATATAAGTTTTATTAAGAGCTAAAAACTGACAGGATATCACAATGGAGGACAATCCTCTTATCACACTTACTTAGCATCTTTCAAAACTTTTGAAAGATCATTGCAAAAAGGAGATCACCTTGATCACGGACCTGAATTGAAGACCTATACAATGTAATGCTTTGGAGATGCAAAAAGCATCTACTAAGTTTTTAAATGATCACTATCATTTAGGGCTGCAGGGATTTGCCCTGAGTATCAAGCATATTCACACACACGGAAACTCAAGAAGAAATTCCTGAGGTTCACTTTATTCACGTAGAACACATGTAAATTCGGCATCTCAGCTCCAAATAATTGATTCAACTTCAAGTCAAGCGTTGAATTTCCCAGGAATAATCCATGTGGACCTATTTTCCCCGGGGACGAATTTTCCTCGGGGACGAATTTTCCAGGCACGGATTTGCATCAAAATTAAACAAGTCACTTAGGCCTATGATGCATTATGCCCTTTTTCGGTCCCTTGTAGCCTCCGGTGTCACTAGAAAACAGTCGCCGAGGTATTAATCACGATGTTCACAATTTCCAATCCATGATATTCTTGTTGGAATGCCGACAAGTCATTAAGATTTCGTCCATAGATTTTCTTTGACCACGGACCATCAACTGACTGCGACTGTTGATAGGTCCGTGGCCGAAGCACGAGCCTAGTCCTCTGCTGGTGTTGGCCTCCTATACCGATCTCTACATGTAAGTTTCCGACAAAGATCAGAAAACGACGGTAACACAAGGATCTTCTTCTTCTTGTAAAGTATGATGAAGACAAAGCCCAGCAACACCAAGATTCCAAATGCAATTACAATTCCTGCCCACCAGGGCATTGTGGGATCTGCTAGTGATGACGTCACTCCCAGTGTGGTGTTAGCGGTTGATGACGTCGATCCGACGGCTGTAGCATTCGCAGTTGTCGTGGAAAATATTTTGGAATAATCTGGAAGAAGTTGAAAGTTCGACTTGTCAAACAATCATATGAACCAGCTGCATCGAGATGAAGATCAGGGTCTATATTCATAAACATACTTAACAGTATTGAATTTTACGGTATGTTCAAAGTGTTGGGAGACTGTAGGTAGAGGTCTCACAGCCTGATGAAGGTCCCCAAAATGCTTGCATGATACGTACTTAAAAAATCAATGCTTAGTTTTCAGCACGGCATCGAAAAAACTGCAGGCAGAGGTCTAATGTATCCACATAGAGCATAGTACATTTTACACTACACTAACGTCGGAGGACGTAGACACTTTCTGAATTCAATACAGTGCGGCTTTAAGTCAAAGTGTGGCACTTATCTTTTTGTGTTGAACAAAGGATAAGCGTCACACTTAAGACTTTAGGTTTATGAATATGGGGTAAACATCGTTGGGGGGGATTCCCGTTCCACAAACGAAATCCGAGACCAGATCAAGTACATGTACATTTACTTACAATCACGACAATATTTCCGACAGGGAGCCAATAATGGGCGGCAGAGTTCCTCACAAGGCCGACACGACAAGGAAATGGGATCATGATAAGTGGAAGTTGGACATTTCATTTTGAATCTGCTTCAGAGACTTAAAACGGCGTCTTCCCACCAATAGACCAGTATATCCAATGATTCAGATTGGGGATGGGTATGCGAGACCGAAACAAATACAAAGCCATTGGTCATATTCATTCACATACCCTGAATCATTCTCATACTGCAGATCAGAAACAAATCTCATATTCTTTCTCGGAAGATGAATCAGAAATGATGAAATCTGATCTGTTTTGGTATGAAGACGATCGCGACACAATTGAACACGGAACAATTCATAACCAGGTCAAAAACGTAATGTAGATCGAAACCGGTGTAAAGGAATCTAGGCTAATGTCCCCGATATGTGATGTCCCCAACAATACATTTACGGATTAAGCGGCACCATTCAATTGAACTCTAGAGATACCAAGACCCTTAAAGATACTATATATCACGGGTATTTTCGCGGGCCACGAAAATCATTGTTTATTTACATTTTGTTTGTTTGTTTGTGTTCAGTCTTTCTCCGTCTTATGAGTAATTTATTGGCGGCATGCCACGGCCGTTTGAACCTAGTGCTTCGTAGTGTCTTCCTCGTAGCGTGATGACCATAACATATATGGCAAACGTTGTGGTTAGTTTGCGGCAACAAACAGAGAGCACTGAATTAGCGGTACACAAACAAGTATTCTCCCTGCAAATTCAACCTTGACGCAACGTTCCCGGAACGCCGCGTAGCGGCGCCAATGCGCAGCACGCAGACAGCAGATGTGGAACACCGTCATAGACAAATCCCAAATTCCAAGTTCTGCGCACTTCCGCCGAAATAGCAACAAGAACCTCGATCTGAAACCAGCTGACGTGACGCAATCCGTGATTCAGCAATGGTCAACTCTGACGTAACGTCGTCCAAGTCACTGTCGTGGGGTTCTCTGCGTCACGTCATTCAGTTTCAGACCGAGGTTCTTGTTGCTATTTCGGCGGAAGTGCGCAGATCTTTCCCGTTTACGTCAATTTGGGATTTGTCTATCGTTTCGTTATATAGTTCTGGCAGCCGTGTCTAACTTCAGTGTACAATATCTCACATACGGTGTAATTTTTAGCACTTTCAACTGGTGGAATGAATATATGGTTGAATTAATGGCCCACAATTAGAAATTTTTGGAAAATGAACTTAAAGGTAATTAATTAAGGAGGATTTTATGAAATTAAACCTGAGGTGATGGCGTCATAATTGACCGCAGTCGTCAAGTAGATGTATTCGCCCTGATGTCGCCAAGCACACCATAGTAACGTTGTGCATGATTATGACGTCATAATCAGGCTTCCTCCCGTCGTGCTCCAGTGCAGTTCTCCTGCGTGGCGTCATCAAGGCAGGGCGGCGTCACCAAGCCCAGTGAGACGTCAACTAGGCCTGACGTTCGTCAAAACTTCGTCGCGTCGGTTGGTTCGCATCGGGTTTTTCATCATCGCCGTTGAAAAACCCGATGCAAATAGTTGTTACACATCATTGTTTCTGACTTTAATATTCTCACGTCCTCCAAACATTAGGCCAAATTGATTTAGGCTATATCTTCACCAATAAAGGCATAACATTGCCAACGCCAAATTCTCGAATTCTGGTTCCGTTTACTCTGGATTAGGTAAGAAGTGACGCTAATATATTATAGAATCATTTTCTTGATCCATCGAGAATAATTAAACGGAGATTTTGACCTTAACCTGTTTTCAATACAAATTCATTCCAGTTTTGGCATTGTTCGCCCTTTATAATTTGTGAATGGGGAGGTACGATGTACAGTGGAACCTCCCTTAACGGACACCTCTGCCAGGAGGACACCTCTCTAATCAGGACACCAGTGTTCAGTCCCAAACTGGTCATTTCTATTCATTTCAACCTCTATAATCAGGACACCTCTCAATTAAGGACAGCATTTGTCAGTCCCGAAGGTGTCCCTAATAGAGAGGTTCCACTGTATTGTATTTCATTGTGTAGGTCTACTCGAAACGGGAGGCGTTCATTAGAAATGTTGGTAAAGAGAATCTTGATGAAGCAATCGGCATTAGCTTAGTGAGTGATCCCTCTACTAAGTTATAGAATTAAGATAGTCCTTTACGGCCAAAAACAATGGCATGAAACTTTGATGTGGGCGTACATGGATTTACGGCCTATTGTAAGTTCATGCTAAATACATGTAGGTATAAAGAGGAAGGGCCTAGCGCCTTATTTCCAGTTGTTACCGCTTGGTGTCAGCAGCGCGTGGGACCTCGCAGCTCATTGAGAATTTCTCAAAATTGAGAATAAAAATCCTCTTCTAACAGCCGTGATGCCCCTCAAGAAGTTCTTTTGATACCGAAAGTATTCAATTCGGTGGGTTGGCATGTCCCAAAAGTCCAAAATAACATAATGTCAACATCAATGTTTACAAACATTGAATGTTTACAAACATTGATGATAAATAAAAAGGCAATTTCCAGAGTGTTTGCGAATTTTCGACCCCAACCGGGGTCTTCTTCAGGCTGGAACTTTACAATCCGAAACTCTAGAACAGACAAACATTGAATGTAAATGAAGTCGTGATACATTATCTTTAATCCTGTGACAAACAATGCAGGGGGACATCAGGCGGGCGGGGCATTAGATTCTATCACACCGGATCTGGAGGATTACGTTGAAAAGAGAAAACGAACAACTTCGTCAGACAGACAGACATACTTTATTGATAGGCCGGGGCTATTCGTACCGTGACGGTGCAAATAACGCCAAACCAGATCTTATTCGTACCGTGACGGTGTGAATAGTGCGCCGTCGGTTCTTATTCGTACCGTGACGGTGTGAATAGTGCGCCGCCGGTTCTTATTCGTACCGTGACGGTGTGAATAGTGCAGGAATAGCTCTTATTTACACCGTCACGGTGGGAATAGTGCGTGGAGAATGATTATTCGTACCGTGACGGTGATGTATAATTTCTGCACCGTAACTCGGACAGTGTGACTGTGGGCAGCAGATCTAAAATGATATTTTAGCCTGGGCATTTTTTTCCTTTGACGGGGTCCAGTGACCCCATCTTTCACAGTTATTAATGATGAAATGTTTTTCATAGGCGTAGGCTAGGCGTAGCAGGGCTAGACCCTACCGGTAGCCTAATTAATTTTTTTTTTAAAATGTTGGCTCAAGAATTACGCAGTTCCCCGTTTTCCGACAATCACACGGATCGATATCACGATATCGATAAAAGAAGAAAAGAAGAATAAAAGGAGGTGAAAGAAGACCTAAAAGAAAATAAAAGATGAACTGTCATGACGGGGCTCGAACCCGCGGCCTTGCGTTTGATAACCACCCACGCAAACCACTCGGCCACTGAGGCTCTTGATACGAACTCTGGGGAATCATTAGATACTTTAGTAGGCCTACCTTGCCCAAAACCATGGATTATAAAACTTTTTTCCCTGGTAGTGGTTAAAAATTAACGTTTTCATCAAGAACATTGAAAAAAAATCCGTCATTGTGCGAGATGATACCGGTAACTTCATCTGGCATGCCTTGAATGAAGCTCTCTGATTGGCCGTTTACGACGGTGTGAATAAGATCTGGTTTGGCGTTATTTGCACCGTGACGGTACGAATAGCCAGTGCGTTATTGATAATACAAGAGACTACAGTATTGCCATATAATGAGTACCGGGGTACCATCTTGGTCGGCGTTGCCCCTCACTTACGTGTACCGTTACATTTTCTGACCCCAACAGTTGAAGTCTGATGGTCTACGATTGTGATAGGCGCCGACTTGAATTCGTTGGCGTAAACATTGCAGTTACCGTGTTGAAAGACGAATATTCTACACTTGAACACCCGCAGACTCTCACAGGTTGCTTTGCAAGCTTCAACAGTACGCTTCTTCAGGGGGTGCGAGCTCATAATAACGTCAGAAATATAATAACGCATTGCAAATCTTATCATCTTTCCTGCGGATACGTTCCATTCTTCAACCTGGCCAGGGGCACACAACTCATCTGAAAAAAAAATGAATGCAGGGCTGTACACAGGAAAGAAATTTACCAAGAATGGAAACCCGCATTATTTTTACGAATGATTACATTCACCGCCTGAAGATGGCGTTAGGTGCGGTCTTACTATCCAGAAACCTCCACATAAGGCAACACCGCCAGCATTGAGGGAAAGCGTGCATACCACTCTGCCAAACCCCATCTTCAAAAAAGATGGTTCAATAGCCAGCATTGTGCATGGAATCCCTCAACCCTGGGAAAGCGCAAACTCCTCACAGCGCCACCTGTCTCCATTCTTCCGACCTAGCGGCCAGTCCAAAAGTAGGCCGCGCATGCTCGGTAGGAACTAGTTTGGGGAAAGCGTGGACCCGTGGTGACACCTTTGATCAGACCAGCTAACTATATTTTTAGCTCACTCCTGAGCTATAGCCATCACCTGGCGTCCGGCGTCCGTCGTCGTCCGTTAGCAGGGCACGTTTTGTAACCGCTGGGGCTATTGACCTGAAACTTGGTACACATATACCCCTAGGTCAAATGACCTATGACACCCAATTTCGGTTCGATCTGATTCCTGGCTTGGCCACCAGGGGGGATAAACCGAAAACCTTTAAAGTGCAGTTTCGCCTTAACTTTTGATCGGATCATCACCAAATTTTTATGGTGGGTACATCTTNTTTGAACATCCCAGTTTGAACATCCCACTTTGAACATCCCACTTTGAACATTCCACTTCGAACATCCCACTTTGAACATCCCACTTTGAACATCCCACTTTGAACATCCCACTTTGAACATCCCACTTTGAACATCCCACTTTGAACTTCCCACTTTGAACATCCCACTTTGAACATCCCACTTTGAACATCCCACTTTGAACTTCCCTCTGTGATGTCTAATGGAAACAACGTAGAAATATTCCCTCTTTGGACTTCCCTTTTTGGACTTCCCTCTTTGAACATATGCCTTTTTGACGGAAAATACCGCCCATAAAGGAGATATCCTTGATCGGTTATTCTTCCTTCGCTACAACTCAAATAGGGCATCGAAGCGATGAGCTTAAAGGTTTATGTAAAGTGACTCGAAATCTCGAATTTTTTTACTCAAAAAATCTCGCTAACTGCACACTAAGTTTGGAAAACAAGTCTCGAGGGCCCTAAGGAGCAATAAGGAGGTGCCCCGAGCCTTATTTTCTCCATTTAGCGCGCAGTTAGATTTTGCGTCAAAAATTAGAGATTTCGAGTCCCTTTACATACATAACCCTTAAGGGTTATGGAAAGTGACTCGAAATCTCGAATTTTTGACGCAAAAAATATGACTAACTGCACACTGACATGTGAATTGAGAAAATAAGGCTCGGGGCCACCTTCTTATGACGGTTCCCGAGGGCCCCCGAGCCTTATTTTCCCATTTTTTTTGTGCAGTTAGGTCATATTTTTCGGGTCAAAAATTCGAGATTTCGAGTCACTTTACATAACCCTTATAACAGGGACAACTCCCGATTCAACGTGTATTACCTTCAGCAAGGGTTAAAGCTAGGCGCAAATGGACGGCAAATCTCAATGCGTACGGGTGTTTTTAAAGTCGACTGACCGGCTGAATGACGAGTCCAGCAGCACTGGGTCAGTCGACTTTAAAAACACCCCTGCCGCATTGAGATTTGCCGTCCATATGCGCCCAGCTTTAGCAAATCCGAATTCCACCGCAAGTCGCAAACTGAGTTGACGCGGCATAAAATGGGGACTTCTTTGTCATGCATTCGGGCATAGCGTCGGTGCTGCCATCTACAACAGGCTCCAACAACGAGAGTCTGTAGATTTGCGGCTGACGCGACCTCGGACGTTTATGGATGAAATTTACCAAAAGGGGTAATAAAAGAACCCTACCTCCTTGGACTCCCAGCGCCAAGACGAATAAACACGTGGTTAGGATGTAAATCATCTTTCCCTGTGGAGGAAAATGGTGAAATATGTCGGGAGGACGGTAGTTATCACTGGGCGGGGCGAAACAGGAGGATGGTGATGACCACTTGGAGGACCGAAATTAGGACGACCTTAGTTACCACTTAGGGCGGGGCGAAACCAGAAAAAGGATGAGAATTACACGTAAATGGTTGGGACCTTTCCCCAACTGCTGGTCACTGCGAGTCCTTCCACCAAATCAATCCAGCAACATGAAGAGTTCTCTCGGCTGCCACTGCAACCCCGCTCACCTTACCCAACCAGTTCCTGACCTAACGCCGTTTCCTGAAGTATCAGTAGGCCTACATGTACCTGTAAAACACTTACCGAATATGCAGGAGGAAGAAAGAACATGTGCTTCGTGTCGAGCTCCGGCAAGATTTGATGTCCTACTGTTACCTTCATCGTTATATACTCGTGGCTGTGGCGTGTCGTAACATACCCGCATTGTAATCAATTCATTAAATTGAACTATACAACTCACATTCGTCATCTTTGGTTAATTTATTATTACGCCACGAAAGTGAATGGTGGACGGTTACAAAAAGTCGGTTTACAAAAAGACTAGTGACCCGTCACCCGAACTTGGCAGGTTGAGACCAACGTTTTGTCAATTTCAGTAAGCCTAGACCTTATTGTCTGTCTTTTGTAAAATCTGAGTGATTACATTTCTTCCTTTATCTCCTGGGGCCGTTTGCACCAACGAAGGTTATCTTTAACTCAGGTTGGGCCACAGGTTTTCCGTCATTAGCCGTGGTTACACTACATAAAATCCCCGTTTTTTTGCGGTCCGACCTATGAATTGCCGGGCTTCAAGAAACCCCTGTCTCAAAAACACGGGTTATTGAAACACGGCAAGCTCGCCGTCCTTTTCGAAATCCCCGTGTTTTCGTTAGTTCTTAGCACGGCTACAGATGGTGCAGCCATTAAGTGACTTCGTTTTCGCGCCTCCAACAATGGGTCATATAGATGAGATCAAACTTCGTAATTAGGTCATTGCCATGGATAATTCGCGCATGCGCATTTTGCCGTTTTCCTTGGTCCAAGCCGGAAGTCGATGTTTTAATGGCTTTCAACGAAGGATTTGCCGGTGGGTCGCACATTTTGCCGTTTTCTGTGGGCTTTTCGCCCAGCTTTGTGTTTATAAGTGTGTGGGTCCTCGAGATAATAACCTGGTGCTCCTGAAAATCGTTACCATCATGAAAATCGGGTGAGATTTATAGAAAAATTAGCCCAGGTTGGGTCTCCGAATGGACAAAAATGGCGATGCACGTGGCCGGTCGATCGCGAATTCACCCCATTCTTCGCTCAAACTTTGTGAAACCAGCGGGGAAACCAGTGATTTTTCCGTTCCTCAACTGTTACCAGACCCGTTCACAGTGTAATTAAGGGCTCCCCTGCAGAAATATCGAAGAGAACCACCAAAAATGCTGCCGATTGCCGGAATCCTTCGTTGAATCCAATGTAAACACACCAGCCTCCGCGTTGTCAAGGAAAATGGCTACTGCGCATGTGCGGGTTGCCAAGAAATCGCCATGACGTCATAAACGACGACCTAATTTGAACTGATCTATAAATAAAGACTAAATGTTTTTACTTGAACTTTACAATACAAATGCACTGCTGTGTGCTGTACAAATCTGAAGTAAAAGCATTTGCTAGTCTTTCTTGACCCATTTGCTTTTTCTGGGCTTTTTCTTGAAGAGATATTATAAAATTTCGCTTTTGCTTCATAGAACAATCAACTCCCTATAAAAATTAGCAGATGCTTTTGTCTTGCGAGCATTAGCTTCATCAGATAGGAGATCTTACATGGCTTTATGGGCCGTATGCACCAAACGAAGATCATCTTGAACTCAGGTTGAGCCACAACTTTCCTATTGTTCAGGTTTGCGAGGGCATGATGTGACAATGGAAAAGTTGTCGCTCAACCTGAGTTGGAGATAATCTTCGCTTGGTGCATACGGCCCTATAAGAAAAGGTCCATTAGGTTAAGCAATTGATTATGAATATGTTTGTGAGCAAATCCTTTGGCTTGTGCTTCTCCTTGACAAGCAAAAGCTTGGCCTTGTGGCTTTGGCTTGTAAGCTTTTGCTGTGTTTTATGAATTCGGCCCATTGTGTGCCAATACAGAAATGACCGAAGAGTGCATGCAGCGCATCTCTCGCCGGGCTATTTAACTACAATGTATTGGTGTGACCTCTCGTCGGGCCGGGCTTTTCGTACACACAGGTTTGACACGGGTCTGGAAAAACACGGGTATTTTCAGCAGGTGTAACAGTAGCTTGTGTCACATCATGCCCTGGCAAACCTGAACAATTGAAACGTTGTGGCTCAACCTGAGTTCAAGATAATCTTCGTTGGTGCATATGGCCCCTGGAGTTATTTTGATTATCCTCGATCTTGTGCGACTAAAGGCGGTGACAGACTGGCGCGTACGCGACGCGTCGTGCAGGCGTTCCGCAAATCAGATTCTTCGGTAGATGTTTCGGTCCGTGTTACCGCCTCCCTGATTGGTTGAACGCTTCCCGACGCATTGCTCACGCGCCAGTCAATCACCGCCTTTAAGCCGGGTTTTGCTGTGACGGATCACAAAATATACGCCTATATGCATATTGTAGCCAGTTCGTACCAGCCAAGGACAACAACCGGATTGCCATCGCCACGCATTTGAGGACATCGAACGAGTCGTTTGCTCTTCATGGGTCTAAGAGATGGCAGCCCTAGCGTTTCGACCCGTTGTGTCATGCACAAGAACAAAGAATGAAACGTGTTTCACTGTAAATATGTACATGTAGTGCCATATTGGCCTACTAAGCCTGCGTGGTCTGGAAAATTTCCAGTTTTCAGTTGGAATTCATTACGGAAGGTCGTTCATATGATTTCTGTTGAGTAGGCCTACCAGTAGCCGTGGTTACACTACATAAAATCCCCGGGTTTTTTGCGGTCACACCTATGAATTGCCGGGCTTCAAGAAACCCGTGTCTGAAAAACGCGGGTTTTTGAGACACGGCAATCTCGCCGTGCTTTTCGAAATCTCCGTGTGTTCGTTAGTTCTTCGCACGGCGACAGATGGCGCAGCCATTAAGTGACGTCGTTTTCGCGCCTCCGACAATGTGTGCCAATTCAGAAATGACCGAAGAGTCAATGTTTGCAGCGCAACTGTCGCCGGGCCAATGAACCTTGCTTTAAGCCTAGCCTAGAGTTAAGCCAAGCGCACATTTGCGACAAAACTCGATGCGTTAGGGGTGTCTGTTAAAATCGACTGACCTGCCTGAATGACGAGTTGACAGCGTTGGGTCAGTCTACTTTAAAAACACCCTAACGCATTGAGTTTTGTCGGACATGTGCGCTAGGCTTAAGGTTGGTTCATACTTTGCGCTTTGCGCGTGTCCGTTTCCTATGTGAGTGCGTGGTAGAAAAAGTAATTTTATCATTGGTACCACACATAAACATAGTGAACGCACAAGCGCAAAACGGAGAAGTATGAATTGGCGTTTAAAGCAAGGTTCATTGGCACACGGAATTGGTCCGGTTCATGTCCGTAAAAAATCTATCAAATGGGCTTCAGCGTTGTCGTATCCGGAAAACTCGGGGCAAATGGACTGAAAACGGACCGGATCCGTGCGCCAATGAACCTTGCTTTAGACGCCCAAATCGCAATACCCAGCAGTGACTTCAGTTCATATCACCGACACTAGGTGGCAGCGCCTGTATGCCAATGTGGTTAAGTACCAGTCTGAACGCATAGGAAAATCAAAGATGGAGACCGGCGGTCGTAGCATGGCAATCGTGCCAGTATTTAGTAGGTCTATACCGACGGCCAACTGAACACTGGGGACGAATGAACATAGGAAGTGTGCAGAATTAGCTTACTTCTATATTTTTCATATCAATGATTCTTCCATGCATGGGTCATGTGGTTCTTTGTATATCCACAGTGCAAACCCACTCATATGCAATGAGGAACCTACCGGGTAACTCACTACCTCAATAGGTGTCACTAGTGGTACAACTATTGAATTGAAAGGGACTTTCAGGTCCTGATCAACTTCCCACACAAAGGGCATCCATTCTGTAGCACCTGATTACTGTGTGCTGCCCTCTATCATCGTTAGGATCCCCATTACCCTGCCTGAATTCCCCCTAGGTCTAATACTGACCACGGAACGCAGCTGAGCTTGTGTCTTTTGTTTTCTATTGAGTCATGTATTGATCAGTTTGACGACATTGTTATCGACAAACAGGCATCTGAAAGCCACCATGAAAATCTTGTTGTCGACGTGTAGCAAGTCAGTCAATGAAAAGTGGCAGCAAATGACACAAGCGCATTCACCAGAGTTTTATTTCGTGCCTGATAGGGATCATGGAACACATCGCATGTCATAAACCGTCCATTCCTACGATGATTGACGTTTAATGCTGATTCAAAGAAGAAACCTTACTCGAGCTCGTACACCAAAACACACGTATTCCTTCAAACCATTTGTCTTATCCCAGCCGGAAACCTGACCCAACCGTATGTCTCACCCCAAATCAATCGGATTTCTGACCAAGCCATTTGTCTGACCAGGGGCCGGTTGTTCAAAACCATCGTTAGGCTAAACGATCGTTATCTCTAAACTGTCGTTAAAATGCTTAACAAGCCGTTAGCTTAAATTTTTGTTGTTCAAACTATTGTTAATAGTGTCGTTAGCTAACAGTGAACTTAACTACCAAGTCCGACCCCGCTCCGGACCATTTTTCATACCCACCGTCGACCACATCTGACGCAAACATTTATCTAATCTAACATCGACCAAAAGCGTAAAAGTTCATTTGAAAATGGTTTCAATTCAAAATTCAAATATTGCTGCTACGGCAGCCATCACAAAGTAAGTTCCGTACGCTGTAGATAGACGTAATCCTACTTGTCGCCCCCCCCCCTTTGGTATGCAGTTCTCGTTTCACGAGAAGGCCTTCTGGGATACTCTTATATTTGTTGTCTTGATGTTACAATAGATGAGGCATGGGTACCCAGTGCTAACAAGTAGAAAAATTGAAAATCTATATTATATTAGTGTAAGGCGTTTTCAGTAATGCGCTCTAACTCCTCCGATACTGCTCAACGACTTTCTTTCATATTTCACAGAATGCATGTGTTCACCTTAAAGTTAGTTGTGTTCGGCAGCATTCAATGTGCGAAAGGAGCGATAACACCCACATAAATCACACTTTTGTTCGCCATTTTCCACCCCAAAACTGACGTTACAATCGAAACACGTCACCGCCGCTGCCTTGGAGCGTCACGGTCCATGCGTGACGAATACCTCTGACGTCACGAATGACCACTACGTCAAAATTCAAATTCAAATTCATTTATTAATCATTTATCCTCTGGGGGCATTACATACAATTTGAGTTGATCACTATTTACATATATACAAATCGAAGATGACAAAAACTACATGTACATGTATATTAAGGGATCATCTCAAAATACACTGAAGCCAAAAAATACTTAATTTTTTAGTTTCTCCTTGGACCCCCTCCCCCCCTTAAAGGGACTAGGAAAAATTTTTCAAGCTTCGGTTATTACAAAATGCTAGTCTTTCATGATAAATTCCCACCGTCAATTCACTTTTTCAATTCACTGGGAATCTAATCAACATAATAGAGTACAAGCTCGCTCCATACAATACATACAGCGAGAGGTTCCCAGTGACGTGGTGAATTCTCCATGGTGTGGTAATGACTGATTTGTCTGCGTGCCAGTAATGTAAACACTTAATTGAAAAAGTGAATTGACGGTGGGAATTTATCATGAAAGACTAGCATTTTGTAATAACCGAAGCTTGAAAAATTTTTCCTAGTCCCTTTAAATAACTAAAAAATGATAAGATTTTGGCTTCACATTTAAGACGTCATTTTATTTGATTACCAAAACCTGAATCTTGAGTGAGAGAGTGCTTTTACACCTACAATACAGTAAACACAGATTCTTGAATAGTGTAGTGCTGAAAGGAACACTTCATTTGCTTCAAACGTGTTAAATAGAGTCTTTGAAGAGTGTGGTCTATGCCGGACATTGCCTGAGGAGTGAAGGAAGACTGTATGGTGTGCCTTTCCTGTGGGCCTACTGAAATAATCTTTGATATAAGAAATCAGCGTCTCTGTCATGTCTGTGACACAAGTCACTGGATGATGTGTTCCACGTGATGACAGAACTTGTTCCTCCATGGGAACCAGTTCAGCGTGGTATTCAAACAGTTTATGTGGTCTTTGATCTTTTAGCCTTTTCTGCTGTTTTGTTGCCCTCCTCTTCCATTGCTGCTCATTCCTTGTAGTGGCAGATCTTGACGTGCCTGTCTTTGTTTGCATTGGATAAGTATTTATATAGTTGCAGCCCGCGAATTGACAATTCTGGAACTTGGATTCCATGGAGGGACATTTTCTGTCATCATTGGGGGCAAATCCAATGCTGTGGAGAAATGGCATGCTCATATGAGACCTGTAATGATTGGCAAGGGCCTTGTCCCAGGTTGGGAAAGGGCTGTGCAAAACCAAATGATTGTGAAGCCAAAATTTTTTTGAAAAAACGAAATGGGGATGCTGAACCTTCTAACCCCCTCCCCCATACTAAAAAATTAAGTATTTTTTGGCTTCAATATACATGTATTTTGAGATGATCCCTAAATTGCTGTTATATTAAAATGCTGTTGTGGAGAATTAGGTTCGAAGTTGGAAGCAATCATTAACAAACTTACTAAGTATAAAACATACATGTATATCGGGACTTCCATTTGTAAGTAACCAGATAAAACGATTTTCTGGATTTAGGTTTTTGAAATTTTGACATAAATTTGAAATATCTCTCAAGAAGTTATCCCTTAAAACTGAGTATTTTGTACAAAATAATAAAATGTGTTTTTCATCCTCAGGTAAGTTGTCATTACACTGACTGCAAATTCTTTCTTTGAGATCTTTATGTTTATGTCTTCCAAATTCAATTTCCAGTTTATGAGCGCTGACACGATATTTAGTTAGTTGGATCCTGAGGTTGTTGTCATTAATTGAGGTCAGATATGGTTCACACTTGAACTCTGACTTGAAAGTCCTGTAGGTTCTTAATTTACTTCCACCATGGCGTCGGTTATCATCACACAAATCCATTTTCCATTTTAAAATAAACCTTTCATTGAGTATGGCATCCAGTGGATATTTACTGATGTGGAATAAAAACTTGAAGAATATTTAGGATTATTCAACATATCAATCAGATTTAAATCTTTCATAACAAGAGAAGGACATCGGAGCGATGTCAATGGTTTCCGATGAGAAGTTTACTACTTAGAGCTAGTTAACTGTGACCTTGACCTCTGACCTTGAGAAGTATTGCGTAACTGGAAGAGGATCCCTGTCGAGGATGGTTAATTCATGCTTCTAATTCGTTTTCGCCAGAAATTCCACTGAGATCTGCGCTTTAGAACTGTTTGACCTTGACCTCTGACCTTCAAGGTCATTGCGTAATCTGAAAGCTCATCCTTGATAACCTAGGTGTAGATGAAGGTTTTAGGCTTCCAGCATCACCAGGTTCTGTCTCATGTGATTTGTGATGGTTGACTGTGACCTTGACCTCTGACCTTGCGAAGTATTGCGTAACTGGAACAGGATTCCTAATATAAGCCTGTCGGGGAGGGTTAATTCAGGCTTCTAATTCGTTTTCTCCTGAAATTCCGAGGAGATTTGCGCTTTACAACTGTTTGACCTTGACCTTGACCTCTGACCTTCAAGGTCATTGCGTAATCTGAACGCTCGTCCTTGATAACCTAGGTATAGGTGAAGGTTTTAGGCTTCTACCATCACAAGATTCTGACTTATGTCATATTATCAAATTTGAATATCAAATCTCACCACGATATCAGCAAATATCATGCGACCGAGCAGGTGCAAACAGAAAATTTCAGTTGCAATAACATCCGTGAATGAGCAATGATGTTGTGATACCAGTTTCAAGTTGCTTACTGTGGCAGAGTTCCCGATATGTCAAAATATCAAATTTGATATATCAATATCATTATGATCCTGACACCGGACAATAAATTCGTTGATGCCAGTATCTTGCCAAGGGTCATAAACATAGGGAAGGAACTTGTTACTGGTGCTCTACCTTGCCTCGGAGACAAGTTATTCAAGAAACAAAAGTGTGACAGACAAAATCTCAACTTTTGAAATATCATTTTCACTATGAACCAGGTATCGGAGACCGGAAATTTTCATTCCATCTTGTAGCTCAGGTCATGAAACCTGGGGGTAGGTCACATTTCCAGGTCTGTAGCTCTTGCAGGAACAAAGTTACAGGTGTGACAGACTGAACAGACAGACAGACACACAGACAGACAGACAGACACCATGACCAAACACAATATGGTTTCCGATCTTGAGATCGGAAACCATAATAAAGTTGATGCCACTTAACCAGTTGCTTACAAGTGTCTTTACTTTCAGGGGAATTGAGAGTTAGTAAGGCTTTAAGAGAGTTTTCTGGTAGACAAGACAACCTGTGCCAGTACTTCAACATTTGACTTATAATTTGAATAAATATTGGAAATCTATCCAATTCCCGCAATACAGCATTATTAGACATGTCAAAGAGTGTACGAGCCTGCTTGAAAACAACCGTGCGTAGCACGGGTCTTGCTACATGTAGTTGTGTTGTAATTAAAATAAAGGGCAATTCTACGGTCACGGACGTGACATGTTTTCACTTATTCACTGCTGTTTCTGCAAATTTTGGAACCACAGAAAGATTTAAAACCCTGCATCATGTCAGGCTTGTGTCCTTCTATGCCCCTGGCATGAATTAAAGGAGCACGGTATTGGGTCTCAAATGCGTTATTTGACTGCCGACGTAGAGGGAGCCACCTAGCGGCAGTAACACGAACTACAAAAATGCATTACAAAATGTACGGAGGAAATCGGGTCAACTCGCCAATACGTCGTTGGTCCCTGAGTGGCACAGTGGCGCCGGCTGTCGAGAAAAAGTGGCAATACCGTGCTCCTTTAAGTTCGTCGTGATTCATAATAGTGCACTGTTTGCTAATTAATTGCGTCACGGACGTGACATAGAAGGGCATAGAAGGACACAAGCCTGACATGATGCAGGGTACTTAATGTCCTTTGGTGCCATGAGTTGCAGAGACTGCAAATTAAGATTGTTAAAATCGTTCAATTGGAATCCCATTGCATTACTTACACAGACTTGTATTACAAATTCAAGTGTCCATATACTGTATAGTATGACTTATCCGGCCACCGCGGCCAACCTGCGAACCACAGGAATTATTGACTAAACACGATGCAGGGCAAGTTATGAAAGGCCTGGTTAGGGTTACACATCACATTTTATTTGACATATTAATTGCAGGTAGGTTCTCGAAGGAGCAAAAAAAAAACAAAAAAAAAAAATTATATATATATTATTTACTTGACGCATGCGCTAAAATCAAACGGTCTACAAACTCGCAAAGGTCCATTCAGGACCATGATGCGTGAAATGACTAATCACTTGTGAGTTTCTTTTCAACGGCAGGCCGCAGTTTTATTCCACAGTAGGCCTAGGTTTAATTGACATCATTTACAAAATCGTACTGGTCAATTCATTTTGACAAATGTGAAACTGACCCTCACCGCGGGATATCCATTACGATGCTCACCAGGCGTGAGACGATTTCCATTGAACATGTAAACCTGACTTGGCCTCTCATAACTTGGCCTGGATCGTGTATAGTCAATAATTCGCGTGGTTCGCAGGTTGGCCGCGGTGGCCGGATAAGTCATATTATACAGTACATGTACCATGTATACAGCTATAAGTTTTTTCTCGCTGGTTTAAGACCCTATAAATGAATTACCAATTAGAAATATGGCACCTCTCAGTCTGGTAGGCCTGATGAGTTATTTGTGGTAAAAACGGTATTTTCGGCGATTTTGATGGATTTGGGGCAAACATTGACATATACGTCATTTCTATGTTACAGCGATGTCATACAATGTTTAAAATATAGCTATCTGACTGAGAGGTGCCATTTATAGGGTCTAAAACTGACGAGAAAAAAGTTAGCTGTATATAGCCACTTCTTTATATCTAAAGTAAAGCACAAATGTCGCGTTCGGAAAGCTTCCCCGAGGAAGCTCGGGGAAGGGCAAGAGCGTTCGGAAAGGTATTTGGACAAACTGTACACAGTGCCGAATTTCTACGCAATATCGACACTGTCATCGATCGGCATCCGCCATTTTGATTTTTGCGGCCGCGGATAGATATGTGATCAGGCCTCGCATATCACAACCATGATACTCCGCGCCCCAGAACCTTGCGCGTAAACAACACTACATTCATGCCCAAGCCTCTCCTTGCAATATGTGTCACAATTTCGAAATGAATACAATAAATTTACATTTCCCTGAACTTTATGAAGCGGAATAAGTGTATAACGTCTGGGAGATGTTTGGTCACGTGGGTAAACAAAATGCACGAGGTTATGGACTACCTTGGTCTCAGAATAACTGAAAAACCTCGAGAATTTTTGCCACAAAATGATTATGCTTTACAAATATTTTTATCATGTCTTGCATCTAAGCCTCATTTTGACCTAGGCAGGCCTAATTTATGTCTTCCTGTGGACGTATAACCGTGCACTATCTACTGCGCATGGCGACGCTTGTTTATTGAGTGAACGGTCGACCGCTTTACAATGGTAAGGAATCCTTACACATATTATTGCGCTGCACTTCTTTTCAACATGGCGGTGGCTGATCGATACTAGAGGGTGTTATTCGTAACGCCCTCTAGTGTCAAGAATGGTATTTGGAGAGTTGCCAAGGCTTCCTCGAGCCTGGCCGAAGTGAGCGCGAGTCGCTCACTTGGGGAAACTCCCGGCATGCATTTCGTTTTCTTTCCCGGCCGCATGTTGATTGGCTATACATGGAATATTTCACGACTGCAACGGCACAGTAGTACCTTTCCCCGAGGAAGCGCAAATATCGTTTGGAAATTCGCCTTCACTGGGCATGCTCACATTCCCCGAGAGAAGCGCCAGAAACTTCCCCGGGGAAGCTTTCCGAACTCGCTAAAAGATCGACACATAAAATGATATAACACAAAGGTCGTCTCTGAATTTCGCAAATTTTCGACCCCAATCGGGGTCTTCCTCAAGCACTTTCTAGAAGATCTAGAAATTTTCGACCCCAATCGGGGCATCCTCAGGCACTTTCTAGAAGATCCTAGATCTTCTAGAAAGTGTCTGAGGAAGACCCCGATTGGGGTCGAAAATTTGCGAAATTCAGAGACGACCTTTGTGTTATTACAAATCATTATAAGTATTTTAATGGGATTCCAATGAATGATTTTAAGAATCTTAGTTAGGGGTATAAAGCTACTGAATTGAAATGTCCATCACATGATTTTAGACACCTCAGACATCAGAGTGACCAAACATCCGTATTGGATCTGGTCGCTAAATTGGTACTCAAAATCGGTCTGGCTCATGGACTAATATTGATTATTGTAACTGATATCATGCCATACAAGGCCTACATTTGTCATCTGGTTGTCTCAGTCTTCGATGTTGGTGCTTTGGTTCGTTTTGGGATAGGCTACATTTACATTTAGCTTGAAACTCGCAGAGATGAACAAACGGCACCAAGCTTTTTCTTTTCTACGGGGTGTTGGGAAAGGCAGGACTTTGCTTCTTGTGTGGAGTCTTGGAGTAGGCCTTACTGTGGGGTGTAAGGTTCTGTACTGGCCTCTGGACAAATTTTCGCCGTATCTGAATACAGTCGGCAGGTACACGCCACTTGTGGGAATGGACCGTTCACTGTTGACAAATGGTCCATCCAGACTTGCCAGTGATGCCCTCCATCTGAAAAGCCATTCAGTCGTTTAGGGGCATATTTCCCGTGAAAGATGGATTCACCCTTGCATTCAAAATCAGATTTGATAGACGTAAAAATCGCGGGGTATTGTTTTATCTTTCGAACATCAAGCATCCCCTCAGAGCTGGAGGCAGTTCTGGAAGAATCGGAATGACTGTCACAAATCGGAGACACGTAGCAATAGTAGGCCTACGTATATGCATTGCTCAATGTCGAAATACAAACAATATCAAGAGCAAACAATTGATGGAAAATGAATACTTCTTTGAGAATACAATTCGTTTGAGACGGTGGTATGACTTTACCTTCAGATTCATTATACCCTCCGGCTCTTGGGAATATGACCCGCCAATGTTTTCATTTTGTGTCGACGGTAAACGTGTGTTGAAGATAGGATTTCGTAGAGCGTGGGAGTTCGGACCAACACTTGCCAGTAACAAGACCGTGTTAAATTTTGGCAAGGGACCAGATACGACCGTCAGTATCACAAGCTTGCTTTTCATTTCCCATAAACCTGGTGCACCGTTGCCCTCGGTCTCGGAATACAGTATATTAACGGAAGGTGGGTTAAGAAGGCTAATATTGTGATTTGTGGAACGGACTTTCGTTCCATTTCGCGAATTACCATTATCCTTGACGAACCCTTTACGTCGGCAATGTAAAGATAACGTTACAAAATGAAAGTGGCTATTTACTGAGCCCGGCTTGATACATGTAAAAACATTTGTGGTGTCGCCCCCTCCGGGTTAAGAGCGAGAGGCACAACATATGTTGGGGTCACTCACCAAGGTTGAGTGCCCACCGAACAGAAAATAACAATAAGACAATATTAGACATGAAACGGCCACGGAGTGACTTTATTGCGATTTTGACTTTTGACGAAAATTTCTGAAAAATGGGCCCCAAATAAATCAGCGATATGCAGCGAATAAGAAATATTTGAGTAGTTACATAAATTACACATGCTGCTGCATACCAGGGGGCAACGAAATGGTAAAGGAGTGGGGCAAAGAGATGTTGTTTCCTGTAAGGCAGGAGTAATGAGGAGGTCGCCTTTTCTCCACGGAAAGATGTCGCTGCGACCGTATCAGGCCTTTTCATTGTCTTGAGGACGTAATCTCCGTGGCAATGTGAGGTGCGAGCATGAAGCCACAACGTCACGGCAGTGTGACGTTGACGCTCCGTACGACGTCACAGTGGAAAAGTGGATACGGTCGCAGCGCCATCAAATGGTAGAAAAAATTAGGCGACCTCCTCATTCTAAGCCCCAGGGGCCATATGCATAAAACTTGCCCTTAAAGTCTAAGGATTTCACTTTACCAAGTGCCATACTTAAGGTGTATGCATAAAACAAACTAAGGGCATACTCAGCTAAGGGCAACCCTTAACTAAAGTATTTCCAGGAATTGTGGTGTCAGCCAATGAAATTTCAGTATTCAAGGGGTTTCCCAGATTTCTTGAGTGTTATACTTAAGGTTTCTCAAATGTGGGCTGCATGAACATGAACATGACTGCAGGCAATGCTGTAATGGACATTTTAGTATGTTTGGAACTGTGTAAAATGGCTATTAACGGTGGAAAACAAAAAAAGAGGTTACCAAATTGGTAGGACAGAAAGAGGATACATGGTCTGTCAAATCAAAATCCTTGGCACAGTTCAATGTTATCCCACCCTAGCCTAGCACATAATTTCCCCGGCCTATTTGGCTAGCATGCATTAAAAAACAGCATGGATAGCATATTCCAACCTGTGCCTGCCACAACTGTGAAGTTAAGGAGTCAGTTAAGGGAACTGTGACCACACTTAGAGTTAAGGGTGATTTTGAGGCTTTCACTATTCTAAAGTAGCTTTCTGCATCTCCCTTAAGTTAAGATTTCCACTTTAGTGGTGGTTTGAGGGAATCCCTTGGGATTTTCCTACTAAAGTAGTTTTATGCATATGGCCCCAGGCATCTGGGTTAGCTCAGAATCGCGCGCATTGCTGTGATTGGCTGCTGGCGCCCGGAGACAGCCCTATATAGGTACCCTTGATAGGCGGGCTCGGCGTACCAGAGCGTGTGAACTGACCCGGGAGATGCGAGGTAATTAGGGTTCCTGGAAGCTCCCGGAAGGCAATTGTCCTTAGAGGGGGGAACCACAAATAGATTTCTCTCCATACGCGTATGGATAGAAATGTGCTTATGTAGGCCTAAAATTTGGCTTAAACGTCGAGCCAGCTTCATTAATTTTCATGTGTTTGATCTGAGTGAACCAGACCAATTCGACATTGAAGTTCAATGTCAAATTGGCCTGGTTGACTCAAATCAAACACATGAAAACTAATGATTGAACAATCAGATTTGTCTTCCAAAATTGAAGGCGAAAATGGCGGATTCCGTTTCTGGCGCAATGGCATCGACGCCCGTCGACAATACCGAGAAGGATCTACATTACAGCCTACCTGTAGGTCGTTTGTCGATTGTGAAAGGGCTTTCCATGAATATGAAGATGAGCATTTCTGTATCTTTATCAAAAAGAGTAGTAGAACTATGCGACCTTCGAACTAAAGTGGCTGGCGCCGTTATGCATATTCATGAGGAGGCGTGTCTTTATCGCCAGCTTGACCTGCAAGGTTCAATTTTAAGCTTGTTTGTCAAGCTAGCTCGATAAAGCATGGCGCACACGAGCGACAAAATCAAGGCGACTGCCGACGAGTCCATCGCTGGCGACGTCGTAGGAGACCATCGCTAGCGACGTCGCTCGCCGACCACACTGGTGACCATTTTTGTGAAGAATCCGCAAACGACAGACGACTCCCGGAGCGACTTAAGCCACAGACCATCGCACAGCTTGCGGATCTTTTTCCTGCTCCGCCGACAAGTCGCGAAGATAATCGGCCATGTTGAATTTTGGTCGCCAGGATCTTCGCTCGCCGAGCGCAAATATGTTTTTGAGGGGAGGTTTTGTCATAGCATAAATAGTCTGCATATGATGCAACGACCACCTGAACCGATCAGGTAGGCGATGAAACTGATCAGTCGGTCGACCAAAGCGACCAGTCGGTTGGGACGACGATTTGCCGCAGACATGGGTAAAGTCTATTAGATTTCTGGTCGTTTTGGCAGTCTTGTCGGCAGTCGCCTTGATTTTGTCACTCGTGTGCGCCATGCCGGCTTAAGGCATGGCGCACACCTGCGATTTTTCGTGCAATTTTTTAGGAGACTGCCCATTCGACTGCTAAAGCGACTGGAGATTTGCAGGATTTGTCCCCTACTCTGCGGCAGATCGTTGCACCAAGCGTCCAGTCAGTGTGGTCGTCCGATTAATCGAATCTCATCTCGTATCTGATCGCTTGAGTGGTCGTTACATTGTTTGCGGAAGATTGTTGCACTGGGTAGGCCTAATCTGAATGACCGGTTTCAATGCCCAACGGAGACCAGAATTCCGGTCGCACCAAGAGACCAAAAATTCAACATGTTTAATTTTCGGTCGCAAAAGCCGACTTATTTTGTGACTAGTCGACCGATACAAAAATGACGAAGCTTTCATCCGCGAACAATTCGGATGCCACGCCAACCTCGTTTCCAGGGGGTCGTTCGCTTTCTGACAACATGGCGGACGCTTCACCAACCCCTGGAATCAGCTTTTGTTTTAAAACCGGGATCTTTGGTCTAAGTGTAGGTGGCAGCACGAGTCAAAATAATTAATGTAAAAACCTTATTTGTGTTTTTTAAAATTCTTTTTACAAAAAATCAAACCTTGATATAGGTAACCTTTTGTGTGATCCAAAATATTTTGAAAATTTGTTTGGGTATATTCCTGGGTATGTTTGACGGTTTCCCGTCAACCAATCAACTGCATTAAACCCAAAGCGGATGCCAGGGGTTGGTGAGGCGCCGCCATGTTGTCAGAAAGCGAACGACCCCTGGAAACGAGGTTGACGCGACACCACAACAGTCGGCGACTTCGATCGCTTCCGGAGGTCGTCAGTCGTTTGCGGATGGTTTACTAAAGCATGGCGCACACGAGCGACTAAAATGGGGGCGACTCCTACGTCGCATGCGATAATTACCTTTGAGGTCGATCAGTGATGTCATCCGCGACATCACTGATCTTCCAATGAAGCATTTATCGCAAACGGTTCAACAAACAAAAAAAAACCTTAAAATATGTTCAGTCGCTGCTGTGGTCGCAAGGCAGGTCGCCTAGAAAATCGCTCGAAAAATCGCCCGTGTGCGCCATGCTTAAAATGGTCGCGAGTGTGGTCGGCAAGCGACCTCGCACGCGATGGTTGCCTGCGACGTCGTGGTCGCCAGTCTTGTCGGTGGTCGCATGATTTTGCTCGCAGGCGTGCGCCATGCTTAAGTAAGACTGAATCTACGTACTACTGATCGAACGGCTCAACAAATAAGCCCCCAAATACATAGTGCTAAAGCCCCAGTCACATATCCACTCCGGGGCCCGTACGGCGAGTAAAAACAGACATTTTGGCCAATTTCTACGGTGCCCAGTTTGATCCAGCCTACTTTCCGCCTATCTATTGAGGCGATTTCGGCATGATTCATCTTAGATCCGAGTTTAAGTCTCTAAAATCCGCAGCAAGCCGCTGAGTGGGGAAAATCGTACGGGGCCCGGTGCATGTGTGACCTAGGCTTTATTAATGAATAAACCCGGTCTAACGTTTGAATAAGGCGCGATTTGACAATTAACGACACACAGACAAACCGTCAGTCCGTTTTCCGGTGTGTTCTAAACAATGGGAGTCACACTAAGGAAATGGCCACACTGAAAAACGTTACACCGCTCTTACATAATACAGAAGTACTAGGTAGCTACGACATCATGTCCGCGTTTGGTTTGCACATAAAGGAGTTCACTTCATGAAATTTGCAGAGTCGAGTCCCGCACTGCATGCTGATAGTGCGGACAAGTATGGATGGGTCAATGCCCGTTGATCGACATCTTCTTTATACTTTCACCGGCGAAAAGATGCATTTTGCAGGGATGAGGTCAAAGTGCTCCTTTCAAACCAGTGCAACTTAATTTCAGGTAAAACGTTCGAAGCTTTGTTCTACAAGAGCGTGCCAAAATCATCGCTTGTGGAATTCTTTCCAGGACTGTCTGCCATCGAATGTTCCATTCTTTGCGTCATGACGCCAGAGTGCATCTCGTTCAGTTCCAACATGTCCAATATAGAGTCCGTCTCCGCTCCCGATGGACATGATGGATGCGTTATAACGAGATTTGATGATTACTATCGGAACATTTCTGTTAATGAAAAAAACGGTCGGGAGAAGCTTTTTTTAGTGAAGCGTTGGGACTGCTTGCCATACTTCGGTGATTAGCGTTGACGTTTCGAAGTCTCGCACGACAGGTTTGTTCTGTTTCCGTATTCCCACATCTTTCTTGCTTGCAAGGTGCCCCAAAAGGGATTATTCTTGCTTCGGATTTCGAAGAGTAAGCTTAATTCATTCAGCAATGAATCGACGCATTATTTTACAAACTTGTATGAGACATATGGTAAGCATATGCGGAATATGCTCTAGAATAGAGCATGTACACCCTTAATCAAAAGTAAATGCACAGCTAATAAACTTAAATATTTCCCAAAATCTTCAGCGGAACAACCTTTGCTTTTTACGGCAATTACTTAGGGCATCAAGACACATTTTGAGACCAAAAATATTATGAACTTGCATGAGTTTTATTTTTGACAGAAGTTTGAAATTTCCATTAAAAAGTGTGATTTTCAATCGCATATTTTTTAGAAGTGAAACCAACGTCACTTTAAAGCCTGTTTGTTTCCCAGCAAAATTATTTTTTCAGGTTTAAAAAAATCCGTGGTCAACAGAAGTTACAGAGCATTTTCCAAAATGAATTTCGTTCGGTTTTCCAGTCAAGTCAGGGCTATTCCTTCCGTCTCATTTAGATCTACCCAGCCTGCTGAATATTGTGAATAGGCCTATTCATGGCCAAGTCAACAATAGTTACTCCTGATGACACTCCATCGAGTAATCCAAGGCCAGGCGGTCTTTTGTGTGAGATGAGTGCTGGTGTCACCTTTCTTAATTCCTCCTTACAGTTCCTTACCAATGAAGGCAGGAGAGCCTACGTAACCTCTTATGGAATTGACGCCATTTACTAACTTGACCTACGATGAATGGGACTTATTATTCCGTGAGCTTGGTCTTGGGACAATAAGGAAAGGTCGACTACAAAATAAGACTTGAACTGTTGACTGGAGTTCCGACTGAAACTTTCGAGTAAATTCTTCATAATTACGACATGGAAGCTCCAATTGAAAATTTGAAAATTTATTCGTGTATAGAAACAGGAAAGCTTTAAAATGACGTTGGTTTCACTTCAAAAAAATATGCGATTGAAAATCACTTTTTTATAGAAATTTCGAACTTTTGTCAAAAATAAAACTTATGCAAGTTCATGATATTTCTCCTCGTTCGTATACTTACCATTGCCTCTATATTTATTATATGGAATTCCCCTCTAACCGTCTAGAACTGCTTAAGAAATTCAAATCAACCTCCATACCGTGACGTCATCACCACGCCACCTTACCCATCCCGCGCATGCGCACTCCAATTTCCTCTTAAGCACGTTGACGTCTAGGCTGCGTGATTTTTTATGCGGAAATTATTCTACGGATTTCGTATCTTTGTGACTTTTTCGATTAACTTTTGGAATGACAGACTTTTCGGGAGACTCTGCCTCGCCGATCAGCGGTACAAGCGGTGCCGGTTTTATCGACAAGCCTCAGATTTCGACCGATTCGAGAGATCGTTCATCTCCCCCGCCATCAGCGTCATCATTGCAAATGGCGGACCGTCAGGACCCAGCTGCTGGCGCGGTCAAGGTATGTATGGCGGGAAATTGTAAAAGGGTTTTCGGCATTTCGGACCCGCACTTCCTATGTTTCAAGTGCGTTTCGGGTCCCGGGGACACGATTGTCCTCTGTGTGCTGATCTTTCTCCCAGAGACCAGCGTCTGTGGATGAAGTATCATGCTGAAAACATCCAGGCCCTGTCGGTGTCGGGTTCCAAGCAGACGTCGGCTGCCGCACCTGGGGCCTCTCTGGTGTCTAAGGATGAGCTTAATAGCTCCCTCCTGAACCTTATTTCTAAATCTATCTCTGGCCAGCTGGCACTTTTACTGCATGCCACAGGCCCAGGGCCTCTCTTGTTCCGGTGCGAGCCAGACTCCATCTGCGTCTGCTGGGTCTGCTCCACACGTGGGGGAGCTTGCCCCAGCTACTACACAGTTACCACAGGCGGGGGTAACTAACCAGGCTGCCCCTCCCAGGCCACCTCAGGTCGGGGGTGACAAGGATAAAGGGTTAGCCACAACCTCAGCAGGACTGGGAGCCCCTCCCCTGTTGGTTGGCGGGGAGAAACGGGCCCATCACCCTGTTTTGGAATACGACGAATTCGATGATGAGGAATGGCATTCTGAGGGACGTTCCTTGCTCTCCTCCTGGAATTTCAAGCGTCGGAAATCTGCCACTACTGAAGCTCCCTCAGAGTTGGAGGACTCGGTGACGCCAGGGGACTCGGTAAGTCAGGTCAACGTCAGACCAGGTTCTGATAGTCATTGCTCGGCTCAGACGATCCTGGAAGTTGATGCCAGGAATACGGAGGTCGAAGCTTATCACGAGGCCCTGAGGTCCTTGGTGAAGTCCCTCCCCAAGCTTCAGGACAAGGTTGTCATTGAACCAGTTGCAGATCCTGAGTTATCCTCTTCTCGTTTCAGCCAGTCTCGACCTAGGGTTAAACTCCCTCTGGCCCAAGGCCACATCGGATATTCCGTATCATCGAGAAGATCTGGGCCAAGGACCCGGGGAAATTGACTTCCTTTTCGTCGTCCATGGCAGCAAGATATAGGATAGCAGACGAGGACTATGCTAAATTCCTTTCCCCTGCCAAGTTGGATGATTTTCTCAAGCATGAGCTGGCAAGGGTCGTTCCGAACTTCAAGGAGAAGAACCCCAAGCTTAAGGATACCCTTCTCCAGGGAACGGAGAAAAAGCTTCTCGGCTTGGAGACCGTGTCTACTTCAGCTAGGCGGGCCATCTGGCTGAATAGCACGAAGTGGTCGCAGAATGTACAGGAACAGGTCAAGGCAGCTCCTATCACAGGTGATGGAAACCTCTGCGGCGGCCGCCTGAAAGCTATCCTTGAGGACTACAAGTTGGCCAACGAGCACCTGGATGGCACGGATGGCCTGAGAAGGATGTCAACAGATGTCTTGGGTAAGCGCAAGTCGTCCAACTCGAACAAGACCTACCCCAAACAGGCGTCCTCTTCCAAACAGTCCTCCGGCCCTTCTGCCCAGAAGAGGCAACGCACACAGGATGCAGGCAACCAAGATACTCGTCAGGTGTCTTTCAGGGATAACAGACAGAAGCCTGCTGCAAGAGGAAAGGGAGGTTTCCAGTCCTTTCCTTCCTTTCCCGCCAAGGGGCGGGGAAGGCAACAATAGGAAAAAAGATCCCCTTTCCCTCCCCCACAGCTACCCTCCAGTCGGCGGGAGGATTGCTGTGGCTGCCCAGTTTTGGAGGCAGATAAGCAACGATCAGTGGGTGTTGGATATAGTGCAGGAGGGCTACCTCATAGAGTTCCTGAATATACCCCCTCCAACGGAATACGGGAGACCCCCATGCACGGGGGCTCTTCCCGGGATTCCGTGTTGTTAGAAGAGGTGGCAAGTTTGTTTCAAAAAGATGCTATAGAATTAGTACTACCAGAGCATCAAAACGAAGGTTTCTACTCGACTTTCTTTGTGGTAAGAAAGAAACCCGAGGGTTGGCGACCAATCTTAAATCTAAAGCCGCTCAACCAATTTGTCGTAAAGAAACACTTCAAGATGGAGACCCTCCGCACGGTAAAAAAGGCCGTCCGGAAGGGAGATTGGTTAAGTTCTATCGATCTGAAGGACGCTTACCTGCATGTACCCATACACCCAGCCCACAGGAGGTTCCTAAGGTTCTGTATAAAAGGACAGGCCTATCAGTTTAAGACCCTCCCCTTTGGCCTGGCATCAGCCCCTCGCGTCTTTACCAAAGTTCTGGCTGTGGTTGTAGCCAGAGCACGAAGGAGCGGGATACATATCGGCATATTCCCTTACTTGGACGACATGCTGATCAGGGCCCCAGCCAGAGGGGTGGGTGTTGCACACACACTGCAGTCGCGAAACCTTCTGGAGGCTGCAGGTTTTCTGATAAACCTCCCCAAATCACACATCAACCCGGCGAGGGAAAGGGTGTTTATAGGGGGCAATTTCGACACTGCCCTGTACACGATCTCCTTGCCAACGGCAAGGAAGGCCGACATAGTTCAAACTATTCAGCTTCTCAAATCCAGGTCCCATGCAACAGCCAGACAGTTTCTACAGCTGTTGGGGATGATGGCTTCTTGTATAGAGGTGGTATGGATGGCCAGACTGTTCATGAGGCCAATCCAGTTTTACCTTCTATGCTTCTGGCGGCCCAGTTCCAGGGACTTACAACAGCTGATTCCTGTAAGGGGCCCTCTGTTACACCATCTCAGCTGGTGGGAAGCGGAGCACAATCTGAATCGAGGGGTCCCTCTCGGGGAGAGAACCCCTCAGGTAATTTTGACGACGGACTCCAGCTCCTATGCCTGGGGCGGTCACATAGGCAATCAGGCAGTTCAAGGCGTTTGGACAGGCCCAGAACTGAGCTGGCACATCAACGTGCAGGAACTGGTAAGCGTTATCAGAGCATGCCAACACTTCCAGGACACCCTCCGGGGGAAACGTGTCCTGGTCCAGTCCGACAACAGGATTTTCTGCAGCGGTTGTCAGGACAATGCAGAGTGACATCGGGAAGTCAACCAAAGGGGTATATGGTAGGCAGTGGAAACTGTTCTCAGATTGGTGTGCTGAACGGGGTACTAGTGCATGCACAGCCCCTGTAACTGAGATATGTGCCTTTCTTCAGTCCCTGTTGGAGAAGGGAACCGCGTATAGGACATTGGCACTTATGAGATCTGTAATCTCGAAGTTTCACCAGGGCATAGAAGGTAGACCTGTGGGTGAGGACAAGCAGGTTTGCCGTTTTCTGAAGGGCGTTTTTAATATCAAACCCCCTACAAAATCATTGATTCCCTCGTGGGACCTCTCCGTTGTCCTTGAGGCACTTCAGAAATTTCCCTTTGAGCCAATGAGTGGTTCGTCTCTCAAGCATTGCACTTGGAAGACAGTGTTTTTGGTTGCAATAACATCGGCAAGACGTTGTTCTGAGTTGCAAGCATTAGGCAGGAAGGAGCCGTACCTGCGCTTGGAGGCAGGGGGAGTAAGGGTTCGAACGGTCCCTGGTTTTCTCCCGAAAACGGCTACACCAGCTTACCTTGGTCAGGATATTCTCCTACCTGATTTTTCAAAGGACAACAAATCTTTGTGTCCGGAGGGCACTCAAATATTACATAAAGAAATCCGCCCCCAACGTGGCGGAGGCAGAGAACCACCTCTTTGTAGCCATCAGTGGTAGAATGAAAGGAAAACCGGTGTCTAAGAGAACCATATCCGGGTGGCTAGTGAAACTGATACGTTTCGCTTATGAACAGCAGAACAAGCCTCTCCCTGCTGACCGGGTGAGAGCTCACTCAACAAGAGCCATGGCAGCATCCTTGGCCATGTTCAATGGGGCCTCTCTGTTGGATGTTATGAAGGCAGCGGACTGGCGCTCTGGACTATCATTTGCACGTCATTATCGCTTGGACCTTTGGAAGATGAAGAGTGGAGAGTTTGGTAGATCTGTGTTGCAGACAAGTTCCAAATAAGGTTAGTAGTGGTTGAATAATCTGGAGTGGCACCAACTTGAGAAATGGTCCTCCCTCCTCCAGTTGACACTGCTTTACAGTCTTCCATATAATAAATATAGAGGCAATGGTAAGTATACGAACGAGGAGAAATGCACAATTTCTCTGAAATTGTGATTTCCGAAGTGAGTATACTTACCATTGCCTCGGATCCCTCCCTCCATCCCACATTTCTCAAGTTGGCCCATTGATTGGGGCTTAAGAGAAAATTGGAGTGCGCATGCGCGGGATGGGTAAGGTGGCGTGGTGATGACTTCACGGTATGGAGGTTGATTTGAATTTCTTAAGCAGTTCTAGACGGTTAGAGGGGAATTCCATATAATAAATATAGAGGCAATGGTAAGTATACTCACTTCGGAAATCACAATTTCACAGAAATTGTGCATTTTTGGTCTCAAAATGTGTCTTGATGCCCTAAATAACTGCCGTGAACAGCAAAGGTTGATCCGCTGAAGATTTTGGGAAATATGTAAGTTTATTAGCTATGCATTTACTTTTGATTAAGGGTGTACACTTGAATTTGAATTTGAATTCGAAAAAAATGAAATTTGTCATGTGTATCTTTTGTTTTCTATCGAGTCTTGTATTGCTGATCGTTACAAGACTCGATGACATTGTTACCGAAAAAACGTGTCTGAAAACGACCTTAAAGTATGGGCAGTTATGTCCGCAAATATTCAGTGTACAGAAGATTTATTTGTAAGCCTGAAACGCATTTCTATGCCTAAAGCGTTAATTCTATAACCTGAAACGGATATGTGTGACTCGCGAGATTTCTCTGTACCTAATAACAGATATAATTCCCGCGAGTTTAAAGCCGCACACTATGCACCGCTACTCACTCCCCAGTTCGGCCGAAATATTAGTGCAACCTCATCTACAGGCGTGCGTAGTGTATAGAACCATAGAACCACATATTATAGCATTATCCTGCATCGAGGTTTTGGGAATCCCCTTGGGGAATCCCCAATGCTGTGTGTAGTCTTGCGCAGCCAGCCACACAGTACTGCTACGGTTCCCCAGATTCGAAACAGCGGCTGGGTGACCGAGACTATGCTCGTCGATTATAACCCATCTGTCTATAGTGTCTGGCTTTAAACGCACAAAACAAAACGCGTATGTATAATCAGGGCGACTCCTATTTTACCGCTGTCGGATGTTATTGCTGTCGCGTACCGTATAAGAACTGTCGGATAAGACCTGTCGGATAAGGTTCCGAGCACTGCCAAAAGGCGGCGCTCGTGTCGAACAAATTTATTATTACTGCTATGAGCGACATTTTATTCCCACGTGCGCGCATTTTGACATGATCTTTGCAGGCTGGTTGAGGAGGTTCATTTGCGTACAGCCAATCAAAATAAAGAGAGGTACGTGACGTCATGATTCATATACACGTGGTTGGAAAATGGCGCGGTTGACGCACCCAGCAGCACGCCGCCCGCCTGCCGTGCATTAGGCTTTTATGATCATATGATTGTTCATAAGCCTATGGTGTCGGGGCTAGGTGTAATTGCACAGCACAGTACAAGGCTGTCCCCTGTCACAGGCAGTTAGAGCTACATCGCTTTTGTTTGCACTAGGCCTAAGATTCATGGAGGCTAATATGAGTGTCATACTACTACCATAACTGCTATGCGGTGCTGAGGTCACTGGCATTTTTACTTTTTACTGGCTGCAGACGGCATATTTCGAGGTCACTGAGTGTGGAAATCGTTGGGCAACAGAGTGAAGCTGTGAAATTAAATACTAGTAGGCCATGTATAAGATCTAAACATAACACTGTCCCCATCTGTTCTGAATATCGTTTTTGCTCATATACACGGTTGGAAATTCTAACATTTCCCCGGAGAACATTATTGTAACCATGGTCGCAAGGTTACATCCATCAGTGTTCTCGCCAGGACTTCCAGGCCGGTACCACCCTGTTCAAAATTCCACATGACATTTCACCACCCTGTCAGGCGCGTGTCCAGAGGGGGTCCGCCCCCCCCCCGCTCGAGAAGGCCATATTTTTTTTACCCGTGTCATTTCCCCGGTCATTTCAAGCAAGCACAAATGACAGGGAGAGGGGCAAGTAGGTGAAGGGGTTCTCGAACTTCGGACCCCTGCCCAAGGGGAGGGTTGGGCACCTTTTGCAGTAACTATACTAGGCCTAACATGCCTAATCAGCCTAAGATCAACGTCTAACACTGTAGCAAAACATGCCTCTAGCCTTGCTAAGTCTCCGTGTGTTCATCGTATTCCTTCTCGTCCCGCCGCCTGGAGCGCCGCCTTTTGGCAGTGCTCGGAACCTTATCCGACAGCTCTTATCCGACAGTTCTTATACGCGACAGCAATAACATCCGACAGCGGTTAAATGGGAGTCGCCCTGATTATACATACGCGTTTTGTTTTGTGCGTTTAAACTCGGGGGAATTATATCTGTTATTAGGTACAGAGAAATCTCGCGAGTCACACATATCCGTTTCAGGTTATAGAACTAGCGCTTTAGGCATAAATGCGTTTCAGACTTACAAATAAATCTTCTGTACACTGAATATTTGCGGACATAACCGCCCATACTTAAAGGGGAAAATTCATCGCTCGCTTATGAATTTTGGTGAGAGTCATGTTGTCGACGTTTAGCAAGTCAGTCAGTGAAAAATGGCAGCAAACGACACATTAAGTGCATTCATCAGAATTTTATTTCGTCATCGATAGTGATCATGAAACACATCACGTGACATAAGCAACCTGTTCCTGCGATTGAGCTTTAATGGTGTCTTGGAGGAACCTTCCGTGTGTAGCGTGTTCGTACATGTACATTCATCCCAAAAAATAAATGGACAGTGGTTTTTTAACTCTGTACAGGAAGTGATGCATAATTTTGGGTTCTAGCTCAGATACTCTAGTTTGAATCATAGATTTAAGACCGGTTCTAAATATTCAAGCAACGCCCACTCTGTATAACTTTGACCTTATGGTTCGAATCCATGAATAGAGCTGACCATGTATGATTGACGTCTTGCCTGCCCCTTTGTGCTAGGTTTACATCACAATTCGTAAGCAATGCCTGGATAACCGATGTGGAATGAGTAGGCTTAGTGGGTTTTGCACAACGACTAGCACGGATAACTAGGCCCACGTGTAGGCCTATACGGGTGTTATTTGTTGAACATTTTCTGTGAACTACGCTGTTACGTCATGGTCCCCGAACGACAAAACCCAACGGACAGTTAATCAACCGCACGGTACACAGATTAAACCACAAACAGCAATCTGTTTATCGGTACTGACAACCACTAGTCACTTTCAGCCCACCAGCACGAGTATAGAAAAGGCTGGTGTTATTTGGCGAGCCGCTCTCTGTGCAACGATCCGTCATGCTCTTAGATAGCGAGCCGCTCTCTGAGCAGATTTGTGTTGCGCAGTTGCACAGCGAGCCGGATGGATATGCAGTGAACAAATTCAGCCTTGCTCAGCGAGCTGATGGGCCTCATTAATTATTCATGAGGAGGTGTTGGCGAGTGGCCCTCTCTGCTAGCACCACGGTTAAAAGTGTAGTCGCGCGGCAGTAAAAAATGAACTACATGTACGAATAATTTCTAAATTACGAAAGTCCATATTTTAGCAGATAACACTTTTGTTTGGTGGATTTAGAGTATTTTCAGAAAAAAAGCCAAAAGAAAAAAAACAGGAGAAAAAAAGTTGCCCCAAGCGAGAGTCGAACCGGGGGCCTAGCGTTTACTAGGCAAACGCTCTACCGACTGAGCTACCGAGCCAGCTGGGAGTGTGCCGGTTTCATTGGCCAATGTTGAGCGGTGGTTACGACTATTCATTGTTTGCTTGCCATCTAAGACCAATTTCTGTGTTTGGAAAGCATTTTGCTTGTCAAATAACAACTCCATTAGTCATTTTTCCTTTAAAATCAACAAAACTAGCCCAAAAACTGGCATAGGCCGGAGGCCCCAGCTCTTTTTTCACCGATATTTTATCGAAGTGGAAGGACGATCATCGAGTCCGCCATTTTGCTGTTTTGTAATCTCGATTTTCATTGGTTGCCGCAGTGCATAACTAATTACTCCGGCGCGCTATCCAAGACGGAAACAAAGTGACTGCACAGAGAGCTGGGCTCGCCGAATAGTCACTCCCTATAGAAAATGTGCGCCAATCAACAACAAGAGACCGTGGGCCTATTCACGCTGTCCTGCATGGGGGCGGTCACAGGCACTTATAATGAACCGGTCTTAAATCTACGAAACTATAGAGTATATGGTCCTTCAAAATCTCTTGTATATATCCAAGAGTAAATTTTAAGGAAAAAACTAAAATATCGTGAAATTATCACTGTTTCAAAATATCACTGAAAATGAGATTTTTGAAATCTTGAAGTTTTCATAAAAAACAAATTTATCATGAGAGTTCTAAGACTCATGGTGAAGAAATTACTGAAAAATATTTGCCCTATTCTGTGTTATTCAAGGAATTATGCATGAAAAACTGGACACTTTTCAACACAATTTAAAGGTAATATAGTTACCGAATCTTGGTCATTCTTAATCTTTTAGCGAAGGTTAACACCTCAACCCAAAATTTCGTGAAAAATCTCAAATTTCAGATTTTTGATATTTTCGATAATCTCAAATATCATCAAAGTAGGCCAAGATTTTCAAACACTTTCTTCACCATATTTCTTAGAATTTTCCATAGATTACTTGAAAAGTCATTTCTGGTAAAAAATGTTGAGATTACAAAAATCTCAATCTTGATGATATTTTAAAATAGTGATATTTTCATGATAATTAATTTTTTTCCATGAAATTTTCTCTCTGACATACGGAGGAGATGCTCTAGGGCCAGGTATCAAAGCTGCAACCCCAGCAACCTCAGCAACAGTAGACAAAAACTTTTGTCCATTTATTTTTTGGTATGAGTGTACTTCCTGTTACAACCATTTGATTATCTCCAACTGGAAATCTGACCGAACTGTTTTTCTGTCCCGAACTTAACGCCAAGGGGGTTTCTGATCCAACCATTTGCGTGGCCGGCCCAAAAGCCTGACCCTGTAACCATTCTGACCCACCATGGACCATAAATCTGACCCACTTGGACCCAAAGTCTGACCTGTCCGTTAAAAAGGATTGGGTTCGGGGGGGGGGAGGAGTCAGCGCGGTCAGGCGGAGGGTGTCGTTACGTCGGTCCGTGCGCCAGCTCGTCCGCGCCTGCCTTGTGTTTTCCGTCAGTTAATGCTTGTCTGATTGAATCGGTTTTTGCTGTGAGTGTTGAGGATGAGTAGAGCAAAGTTCATTTGAAAATGGCTTGGGGTTCAAAATTCAGTATGGCTGCTACGGCAGCCATCTTGACGTAAGTTCCGTTGATAATCCTACATGTCGTCACTTTGGCAAGTCTCGTTTCACGAGGACGCCTTCTGCGATACATCTCGGATTTGTTTTCTTGATACAAGGCATGGTACCGTCATAGAAAATAAAAACTTCTGTTGTAACAAGATGACATTGTAAATGTCGTATGGTTCCCGATGTACTGGTGCTTTCTGCGGTACACGAACGGTACATTGATAGAGATAAAGATATGTTGATAATACATTGATGGAGGTCAGGATACATTGACAGAGATGAGGATACAGTGACTGATGGATTACGATGGAGATCAAGATACATTGACAGAGGTCAGGAGCATTGACTGATGGATTACGATGAGGCCCATAGATTGATCTCATGGCAATAACTCATCCCGTACTTGAGCCCGACCTCGATCTTGACCTCGATATCGTTTTTAATCGATGAAATTGATCATGTCACTGCAGGGATTTTTGCTCGGAAGTAATTAGATACATTTTAGCATTTCTGTACTTGATGATAGGAGAATTAAATTTGTAGTGTGCACCGTTTTAGTTACTTTTGGTCTAGAAACAAGGTGCGTTATTCAAAATTAATTGGAAAACAAAGTTAGAACTGCGTCACTGCAAGTGAGGCTGATCTGGACGATAGTGAGCGTCGCGTCGGGGATTAGGTTTGCCGGTACGGTACTGCATTTGTCCCTGCGTAAGCTGTGATGAAACAAATAATGGTCAATTGCCCATTGCGAGGCAACCTCTGCGAAGGAACTCACGTGGAGAGGCGGCTTTAGTGTGGGTGGTATCATGTCTACCTTTAGCACAGGCAGAGATTTTTCTAATTATCAAGTTTGACATGTCGAAATCTCATATTTGGATGTTTGAAATTTCATATGTCGAACACCCGGACACTTGGTCTGTTTCATGTTGCTCGGTTGTTAGTACGGCAAGTTCTGAAAGTATTAAATTAGTGATATCGAGATCTCGCATCAGAAGTAGTCCATTCAATTCCTAAAAAGGTATGGAACGGTAAGGGTAGAAATGGTTTCCATTACTGTAGGTGTTGAAGGAGCCGAGTTACGGCATCGGATAGAAAACACACGCGAGAAAATATCAAGTCAGATCCTATATCATGATGTAGGCATCGGAGATTGGAAATTATTAAGACCGCCCCCACCAATGGGGCGGTCTTCCTTGTTTTTGCTGAATTTCTCTCGATCTCTCTCTCTCCATCCAATCTGCGGTTCCGCCTGGATAACTGACGAAATTCGACATGTTTCGCGGCGAAACTGTCAGGAATGGTTCTTATGCCTATTACACAGAAGCCTATTGATTCTTGGGGTGATTTGACCACAATAAACAGTAAAATTTTGATGAAGTTTGTTGCCTTATCGTGTTCGCATTAGCCGGTTCTCACGGCGCTCATTAACATAAAAATCTCATGACGAACTGCATGACTGCGTCAGGTAACCGGGTAACTAAACCACTGGAGAAGAGGCCACTCTCCAACATAGAGGCCAGACAGCTTCGCCGCACAAGTGCAGCAACCCTCAACACGGTACGACATACTTTCCTGGGCTAGTGGGATTGGAGAGTGGCGGAGGCGAGACGTTCCGACTGGTGACTGAGACCTACGGAGCATGCGCATTGGTTGCTCATGTGCTACGTAAACAGGACGGTGAGTTGATTTTTCTTCTGAAATCATCAAACATGTCAAAATAAAGTTGGCCTACATCTTTGCTGGTGTCCTTTTTATGACAATGAACTTTGTTAGTATGAAATGATATAGCTACAGTGTTAACCAAGTCATGTTAATTCGTATAGGCCTAATATTCAGCGTGATTTGTGGCGCGGGCTGGCCGTCGGCTGACCAGCTCAGCTGCTCAGCTCAGCTGCTCAGTCACGACGGCGGCCTGTCTGTTATCATCAGCAGTGTGCATGCTGTGTGCATTGACGTCATTATTGACGTCGATTGTCATTGTGTGTTTGTAGGCCGAGGCCTCGCCTTTCGGTACACAGGGACTTGAGACATGGGAACGACTTAATCCCTGGTCAGTCTGGGCATGCTGGGCCTAGGCCTAGGCTACGCCTATGGTAGATGGCAGCACTGTGTAGTTAGTTCGTGCAATGTCCATCAAATGCCTGCCCTGTAGGCCTATCTGATATGGGAGTAGATAAAATGGGCCTAGGACCTACTATCACTGCCTTGCATATAGTTTTTTGTGTGCCAAAAGGGTTAGTTTTTGGTGTCTTTCTTTTTCAGTACCGGTAAGTGTCAAGCAGCTGCTGCTAATATTTAAAGACTCGCTAGGCCTAGATTATTTAAAGGGTAAGTTGACACATGTAATCTGTGCAGTGCTTTTATCATCTGTACTCTTGTGTACATGATGTATCATCGCAGTGCACTACTGCCATGCTATCAACGCATAACTGTGCTCTTTTTCTGGTGTCAAAGCAAGTCATGTGGAAATTACTAGTACTCATACCTATTCCCTTGTACTCAATACCACATTCCTTCTCTCTTTACAGGATGAAAATAACCAGTTTTCAAAAACGAACGGAATGTGCCAAAAGATCCATCTTGCTATTACATGTACCAAGTGTCATAGGACTTGATGCTGTCAAAAAGTAATACATGTGTATACCAAAGAAGCAAGACACGAGAGACTGTCATAATTATACTATAATCACAGCTTCCTGCAAGATCATTTCTCTGGAATTTCACATCCCAAAACACAGTGAAAAAGTGTCAATGTATGTGATTTACATGTCATATGTATCTAGCGCCACTATCCTTGAACCTGGACAATGAAGACATCACATCCAAACATTATTTGCAAAGTAAATCTTCATCTTCCACTTCACCAGTGCCCAGTTCAGTATTGCAGTTATCTGTACTTGCAGTCAACTGCAGCCATGATGGATACAGGAGCAGCAAGAATTATGTCAGAATTACGTACATAGATGAATGTATACAATGTATTTTGTACAGTTCAATCATGAGCAAAATAAAACATGAAACTATCGTTTTTGTGCATCTTAAATTCGGCTATCGTTTTTGTGCATCTTCAATTCAGCTTCATAATTCTGATTTAGGAATGTATGACTTCTTCATTCTGTACATTAACCTCACCATAAAGTATGCTTTCTACATTGCCACTGGACAACAAATTTTCAAACTCCATCAGTCTACTCTATCTTGAACTGTACAGTTTCTGAGGGCGGTCTTCAAATTGACTGTAAGTCAATTTCTAGTTCCCCTTTGGATTGCCTCATTGGATTGCACAGTGGGCATATTTGTGAACCGTTCGCCACTGGTCATGGGAATTTATTGTTTGGCTGAACATGGCCCATTGTTCAGACTGACCGTCTTACAATAGATTTGCGTGTGAATGCAAAGTTGCGAAAGGCTCCATAAATATGGTCCCAGGTTGACAAACGTAGGGGTAGGATTTGTTTGCCATGCTGTTCAAGGTGAGGAGATCGTGACCGACCACACATACAGACCCACACCCACACCCACACCAAAACAATATGTTCCCGATGTTATTGATCAGCAACCATAACCACAGACGCATGAGGCTCAGATTGTGGGGGTTTTCACCTAAAATCGGTGTTTTGGGACACATTGTAGATACACACCGTGTACAGCTTGTCCCAGATACCCCGATTTTACGTGATTTTACGTGAAAACCCCCACAATCCGAGCCTCATGCGCCTGTGCCATAACAAAGTCGGATCAAATGGTGAACAAGATCGAAATGAAAGTATTATGCACGAGCTTTATTGGATGGTTAACAACGAAACTTGTAATAACAGCCTTCACTTGTATTGTGAAATACTTGTCCACTGTCCATGTACAACTGGTCAATGGTAATGTCCGAGGGTGGAGCACGGTATCGGGGAAGGATCGCTCGAATCATGCCAACGGTCTCCGTGGCGCTGGGCCTGCAACTGCCCACTCCATTCCATGTAGCAAGCACTGTGACAAACATAAAAAATTTAATCACAAATTTTTGGTTTAATAAATAGATGAAGTGAGGTAATTGTGCTTTAACAGGTCCCCTGTTACGCTATGGCTCCCTTTAAGGGCGAGCCATCATTGTGAATTTTCATATTGCTTCAATTCAGGCCCCTCTGAGAAAAGCAACAAAGACACCCCCAGTTGACTGTTTTTATAGTCCAATGTGATCACTGTGCTTTAGACACGGAAAATGAGGAAAGTCCCAAGGATTACAGCTTAATTACATTACATAATCGTAAACAAAGAAATTCACCAAACACGAAAAACAGGTACAATTTTCTTGGAGAGGAAGCATGTAAATGACACATTGAAGGTGTGGCAACAATGTCACAAACCCATAGAACCTGGGGTGGCGAGGGTGTCCTGACATGCTCTTCATGTACACCATACACGCTCAGTACAAAAAGGACAACCAGGAAGTAAAATCCAAATCCAATATGGCCGCCCTGTTTTGGAAAATCTGGCAGCATGCATGGAAATCACATGCCGAGTACTCTATACCTGTTGAAAATATTGCTGTCAAAATGGGTGGACTAAATAGAAAAAACCTCGAACTTTATTATCCACATGTCGTTTGATCCTCACCATGTACCATTTCGTGGGAAAGTGTACCGATTACTAGTCTTTTGTTTCAACTTATTAGCTAATTAGTGCGTTCCAAGATACATCTCATTCAATTTCTTTTGACTTATAGACCCCGCAGGTGCCTTCATTTCCGTCATATATCGTGTACTTTTATGGTATTTTGACATCTTTTATTTACCACGCCTGGCCACGTTTCAAAAATTGAAAACGTTGGCTCACCCTTAACAAAAGAATTAAATTTCCCGCCAATGTCCCCACCCGGTGACGTCACCACCCACAATGCACCTCTCCCCACACCGGAGAGCTCTCATATGAATTCGCTCTAATTGGTTTACCAGCGGGGAGGCGGGAGGGCCTTCGATGAATTACCTCACTTCATCTATTTATTAAACCAAAAATTAGTGATTAAATTTTTTATTTTAATCACATTACGATGAAGTGAGGTAATTGTGCTTATTAACCCAGATAAGGCGGTGGGATGTAAACGTCACAAGGCGAGAGGATTTTCATGGTATCTCTGTTCCCCTTGACTCCAGTGCCTAACAGGTGATACTTACCTGAGTCAATGAGACCAAAGATACCGAGGTATCCAAATTTCCAGCCTTTTAGGAAAGTTGGATTCCTGGTAGTGCAGTGAGAGAGCAGTCTAATGTCGAGGTTTTCTCCTGTCCTAACCCGACCATAGACCACTGCACTAAGTCCACCAGAAGAACCGAATCGGGTTCTATGTGTGAACTGATTCTTCCTCCCCTTACACGACCACATCGAGTGTTGGGGAAAGAACCTAATACCTCAATTATGACACTGATAGGAAATCAACTCCAAGAGACTGGAACCCCACTAGTTAGTCACGGACACCCTGAGGCGAGAGGAAAGAAATGATTCCCCCCCCCTTTTCCAAAGCAAAGACCTACCAACTACCGAGTCTTCTTTGAGTGCCCTGCGGTAGGGGAAGGAGCCCTTCTCTGCCGTCCCAGCGTAGAGATGCTACCCGCCATCATCACCGGAGGCAGAGAGTACCCTTTGTCCGTCTGCCCTGCCAAGTCTCTCAGGTAGAAGTCGGTGAAAGTAGTGGCCCGAGACCAGCGACACTGGTTCAAAATGTCCTCTATGGCAACGCTCTGATAACAGGCGAATGAAGAGGACAAAGCCCTGATTTCGTGTGCCGGCCGAGACAAATCTGCATTGAGCTCTTGACCGTAAGCTCTGGAGATAATGTCTTTGATCCAGCCGGAGAAAGTGTTGAGATGAGCCGCCCTGGGAGAATCTTTTCCTTTGCATGCCAGAAACAAATCCTTAATCCCTTGTCGTCTCTTGTCAGACTCTTTGAGATACAGCTTCAAACAACGCACAGGGCATGACGAAGCATCGGCTTCCAAATCACTACCCACGAAGTCTTTTATGGAGTGAATGGTGAACCCTTGAAATTCGCCTTTCCCTGTAGCCGTGTTGTGATTTTTTGCAATAAACCCCTGCTTGGGTTAGTAGCACTGAATTTCCTCTATTGAAGAAGGTAATCCTTTGGACGTCTAAAGAATGGATTTCATTCCTGCGAGCTCCAGATGCTAACAAGAGTAAGAACAGAGTCTCCCTAGACAGAAATTTAAAGTCCGCCTTCTTTAACGGCTCATAGGGAGCTTTCATCAAGCTCTGTAGTACAATAGTAAGATCCCATTTAGGGTATTCTCTGCCCTTAGAGATGGGCCTTTCTCGTTGAAAGTTTTGAAATAAAGCTCTCAAGTGAACATCCTCAGAAAGGTCCTTGTTCCAGGCCAGCTTAAGAACTCTGCTCACTGCTGCCCTGTAACCCTTAATCGTTTGCACACTGAGCTTCTTGTCCTCAAACAGATGCACAAAGAATTCTGCTAAGGTCTGAACGGTTACGTCGGAAACTTGGATACCTTTCTTTTTACACCACCAACAAAAAAAGTCCCACTTCCTTCGTAAATTTTGGAAGAAGAGCCTTTTACTCCTTTCGCGATCCTAACTGCCACCGACCGAGCAAACCCCAACCGAGTTACCCCCTTCCGGATAACTTCCAAGCATGAAGATTTAACTCTTTGAGATGAGAGCACCTGATCTCCGAGTGAGTCTGACAAAGCAAGTCGTCGTCCTGTGGAAGTGGAACTGGACAGTCTGTTGCCAGCCGAAGCAGCAGAGGGAACCAAGGCCTGCTCTCCGACAGGGGAGCAATCAGGATTACGGTAGCTTGATCCACTTGAATCTTCCTCAACACTTCCCCAAAAATTTTCCAAGGAGGGAAGGCGTACAAGAGATTCCCTGTCCATCGGAAAGTTAGAGCGTTCACGTGTAGAGCTAAAGGATCTGGAAACGGGGACACAAATCTGGGCAGTTTGTGGTTGTGCCTGGTTGCGAAAAGGTCGAGGTAAGGCACCCCGCACTTGTTCCAAAGCTCCAGAAGAACCGAATCCTTGATTGTCCATTCTGATGGAATGATCTTCCCCTCTCTGCTCAAAGCGTCCGCCAAAACATTCAGTTGTCCGGGAATATGTCTTGCCACCACTTGACAGTTGAGCTTGTCTGCTAGTGTCCAAAACTTCCACGCTAGATCTGTTAACGACCAACTTTTGGTCCCTCCTTGTTTGTTTATGGTGGCTACGGTGGTTGAAATGTCCGAACAAAGCAGGATTTTCTTGTTCCTTATTGAGTGCTGAAATTGTTCCAGAGCCAAACAAGCTCCCAACATTTCCTTGTTGGAATGGAGGATGCGTTGACCTCTGTTCCATTTCCCGGCCACAACTTGATTGTCTAACGAGGCTCCCCAGCCCAGTAAACTTGCGTCCGTGTACATAATGTGGTCTGGATTGAAAGGGGTTAATGGTACCCCCACGCCTGTGTTGCTCCGGTCCAGCCACCAACGTAAATGAGGCACCACCCAACTTTCTAGCCGAATGAACTTTTCCCAGGAGTCCGAGGCTTGATTCCAATTCACCATTACTAGCCTCTGAATTGGTCTGCGATGGAGAGGACCCCTTGATATCACTAGTGAAAGACTCCCCATCTTGCCGACAAGACTTGCCCAAGTTCTGGCTGTTTTTGTTTTTGTTTTTTTTGAAATGAAATGAATTTATTTAGAACTTAATAGATACAAAGAAGAAGAAGGGCTGACGCCGAAGGCATTAATAGCCCTTATACATGAAAATAAAATGTGATAGTAATGATGAGGAACATAGGACAATTCCAGAGTATAAACAAAATTAAGAAAATAGCAAATAAGTAGGAAGAAAAAGAAACAAACCGACAAGTACTCAGGAGATGAGGTATTGGCTGCGGAACTGGATCAGTTACCTATTTGACACAGCACAGACGTAGTGGGCAGAAAGTAATAATATTAATTTATTTACAGACAAAGGTAGCATATCGCTGCCGTTGAGAATAAGATCCAGTTTCGCAGTCAACCCCAACCTATCAAAAGATAAATGGTTAAATGAAGGCAGCAAACCAAGGTCTGAATAAAATTTGGCACGATTATCATTAAGAAGAGGGCATTGGAGGAGAAGGTGTAAAGTAGTTTGAGCATGGTATCCACACTCACATGAAGGGTCGTTAACACCAGTAAAATTGTGAGAATACAAATGACTTTTAAAATTTAAATCACACTTAGTTCTGTTAAAAAATATTTCCTCCTGTCGAGTAAGACCAAGTTTTGACGTGGTAAGAGGATTCTTTTTACCATGAAGGTGGTTTTTAATTCTATANCACTAATTACTTTTCTGTTAGGTTGAGCAACCACCTTTTGGGGCTTGTACTCTTTTCTTTCCTTAATTGCTGTCACGTCCTGTTTGGATGGGATACTTCATGTCTACATTTGGGTTTCAGCTCAGTCTGTTCTAGAGTTTCGGATTGTAAAGTTCCAGCCTGAAGAAGACCCCGGTTGGGGTCGAAAATTCGCAAACACTCTGGAAATTGCCTTTTTATTTATCATTATCAGTAAAATTGTGAGAATACAAATGACTTTTAAAATTTAAATCACACTTAGTTCTGTTAAAAAATATTTCCTCCTGTCGAGTAAGACCAAGTTTTGACGTGGTAAGAGGATTCTTTTTACCATGAAGGTGGTTTTTTATTCTATATTTAAGGCATCCACTGACGATCAACCCAGCCCTATAATGAATTTGATCTAATTTTGATAGAAGTCGCTGATTGCCCACTTCAAACAAGATACTCCCATACTCTAAATGAGGCAAAATAAATGATTTATACATGTGTTCGAGATGTTTGGATCGAACAGTAGACTTTAAAGCCTTTAACGGATTTAACATGACATTGCATTTGTCTATAGTGTTACATAGATGAACATCAAAGCGTAGACATTCATCGAGAGTTACCCCCAAGTGCTTGTGATACGAACCGCGAGGTATAGGTTGATTGTTAAAGGATAAAACTGGATGATGAGATGGACGTTTACGGGGAGAATAAAAAATAACTTCATTACTCTTAGAAGCTTTAAAACACAACTTCCACTGATTTGACCAGTGTGACAACCTGTCAAGGTCCTGCTGTAACAGCATATTTGCCTGATTAATGTTATCAGGACTGACAGGGAGGAACAAGGAACTATCATCGGCATAAAGATCAAGGCCCGTATTCAATAAGGGTGATCATCGCACGTTTAAGGGTGTTTTGGCCTAATCAGCGTACAAATTCTGCATTACACAGGTTAAAGGCCTAGAAAACTATTGTCTGATATCTGTACGGTGGTTCACCAAAGGCGTTTACCCGCAGGATAATCACACGCGTCTAACTATCCTGCGTCTAAGTCAAAGAGCGTAAAGGAAATGTTGAACGATCAGGCAGGCTTGTCTAGAATTTTTCCAACACTTTCTATTGTCCTCCCACACTAAGACGCAGGAATGTTAGACGCGTGTAATCATCGTGTGGGTAAAATGCCAGGGAACAGGCAGCTTACAGAACGTAGAACAATAGTTTCTAGGCCTATAACCTGTGTAATGCAGAATTTGTACGCTGATTTAGCCAAACACCCTTATTGAATACGGCCCATAGACAACAGTTATGAACTGCTTCACTAAGATCATTAATATAAATGAGAAATAACAGTGGTCCGAGGATAGATCCTTCTGGAACACCACAGTTAATATAACCGGGCTGGGACCGATCAGAGAAGCAGTTATCAAGTCTGACTGTAATCTGTCTAGCCGAGAGATAAGAATCCAGAAGACGAAGCAGGTCGCCACGTATCCCATACGCGGAAAGTTTCCTAAGGAGCAAAAAATGAGGTACGGAGTCGAAAGCACCTGCAATATCCAAGAAAACCGCTCTGGTCTCAAACCCGTTCTCAGAGTTGCCAAGAATCATATCAATTATACTTAGTAACTGCTTCTCTGTACTGTGCCCCGGGAGAAACCCCGATTGATATTTGTATAACAGATTGTTTCTTAAAAGATGATCATAAATATGTTTGTGTACAATTTTTTCGAAAACCTTGGACAGGGAATTCAACAAGCAAACAGGCCGATAATTGAGAGGTGAGGATTTTCTCCCCTTGTTCTTAAAGATAGGAACAACGATACCAAGTTTCCAACAGTCTGGAAAAGAACCCTGTTGAAGTATAATATTGAATAACCTGGTTAGTGGAACAGACAGTGAGGCAGCAACAAGTTTCAACATCTTATTAGTTATTCCATCGATACCACCCTGTTTGGCAGGGTCAAGACAAGTTAACTGCCGTCTAACCATGTCCACAGTGACAACAATGTTCGGAAGACACTCATCTGATCTTATAGGAAAGTGGGGAACAACCGACTCATTAAAATCATGATGGAATTTGGAAACAAATTGCTGAAGGAAAAGTTGACATTTCTAGACATTAGATTCATAATGCACATCATTGAGAACCAACTTTGGTATTCCAGTACAAAATTTTTTACCTAACAACCTTTTAATAATGTACCAATAATTTTTGGAGCCAGATGAATTGGAGTCTAAAGACTTACAGATCTTATTGTGGTACGAAGTTTTGGCATCTGTAATTGCTTTGGCAACTTGAGCAGAACTTTCTCTAAATGACAAATAATTTGCATCCGTGCGATGTTTAACCATGCGCCTATAACATTTATTGCGCCTATTAATTACACGTTTGATATCACTAGTAAACCAGGGCGCGTCTCTGGACTTGAAGGTTTTATCAACATGGGGGATGTTAGCTACAAAAATTTCTTTAAGGGTCGAGGCAAATTGGTTAGTCATAGAATTCACGCAGTCACCGGACAGAATACTATCCCAATCATAAGTGCTAATGAAAGCGTTGAGTGCAACTGTATCAACATTGGAGAACTTCCAAGTCCTCCTGGTGACTGTTTCGTTTCTTACTGGGGGAAATAAATCAAGGGAAGCAACAGTTGAACTATGATCTGCAAATGATATGGGAGGCCGAGTTTCACAATTAAGAATATAACCGGGAGTATTGGTGAAAATAAGGTCCAGACAAGATTTAGATATATCTGTGATTCTAGTAGGCTCGTGGATGAGTTGCGAGAGACTATGTTTGATGGAAAGGTCATATAATCGGTTACCTTCGTAACTGTCAACATCGCCATCCCACCACAACTTACTTCTGGAATTAAAATCACCACCGATGACCACGGTATTAACATTACTTTTTAGAGCTGATTCAACACTGTTATCAAAATAATCAAAAAATCTATTCCTTTCATCAGCCGACTGGGAAGTTCTGGCTGTCGCTCCTTGATGCGTCATAATTTCTTGGATCATTAGTTCCAGTTTCTCCAAGTGCGAAGGAGGGGCCAATGCTAGCCCATCCTTCAAGTTGTACAGTATTCCCACAAACACTGCTACTTGGGTTCCCTCGAGCTCGGATTTGGGAAAATTAACAAGGAGCCCCAACTTGATGCACAATTGGACCGCAAACTGACCAGTTTGAACAGCAAGAACCTGGGACCACTCCTTCAGCAGCCAGTCGTCGATGTAACTGTGGGAGAGAATGCCTAACGACCTCAGATATTTCATTAACTCGTTGATCACCTTGGTGAACACCCTGGCCGAAATATTCAACCCCATTGGCATGGCTCTGAACTGAAGAACCTTGCCGAACAGGGCTACCCTCATGTATTTCCTGTATGCCGGATGGATGGGAATGTGGAAGTACGCGTCTGTTAGATCTATAGACACCACCCACATCCCTTGCAGCATTGACTGTTTGATTTCCTTCACCGTCTCCATCTTGAAGGAAGGATTCACTATGTAGCGATTGAGATCTGACCTATCGATTATAGTCCTCCACCTCATGCCCCTGACAGGACAAGGAGGCTTGGGACGAATAAACAGTCTGCCATAAAATCCCGGACTGGCAGGATTTACCACTTCCTCTAACACGTTCTTGTTCAACATGTCCCACATTGCATCCCTCAAGGCTTGTTGTTTTACTGGGTTCGAGTGGTAAGATTCCAAGAAGAGAGGCTTGGATCTCAGTGGAGGGGAGACGTGAATTCCAGTTTCAATCCTTCCTTCAGCAGGTTGACAATGTAAGTGGAGGCACCCATCCTTTGCCATTGTTCCCAAAAATGTTGTAACCTCCCCCCCCCCCACCAGGAAGCGCTAACCAATGAGGAGGAGGATCCGGAATGAGCCTCGGTTCACTTCTGCTTACCCGAGGTAAAGGAGGAGTTGGAGGAACCAGGGTTGTAATTCCTACGTTTGCCAGGTCCTCTCTCATCCTTGCCCCTTCTGTAGGAAGTGGTGGAAGTGGAATAGGAGGGTTTGCGAAAGGACTTGCTCTTCTTTACCTCCTTGATCTTGTCTGTCACCGAGGCGGCACTGGAGGTTCCAGATTTCCTCTTAAACCCCCTGTTAGAGCCAGCAATGAGAGAGTTAATACTAGTAGTCTCTGTTTGCCTCCTTTGGCCCCTCCATTCATCGAACTTGCCCAGGCAACCCGTGAAGAGCCTATTGTGTTGATCGAACAAAGGACCGTGAATTAGAATGTTTTTCTCTACTGGGGTGAGGTCTTCATGTTGCAGAGCTTCTTCCCTTTTCCACATGAGGAGGTTGCACTGCAATCGAATAAGATCTTCAACCAGATGACAAATAGTTTTATTTTTGACTTGATCAAAATCCTGCAACACATGCAAGCTATCTGCACCATTTGTCGACACATGTTGGCTAACGCTTTCCAATACCTTCTGGTTAGCATCCGATAGGTAAACCAGAGAGTTGAGCACTTTGAGAGAAGACCCACACATTTCCAAGAAGATGTCCAGCTGGGGGGACATCTTCTTTGGCTTGGAGAAAAAAAGCTCAAAGTCTTCATCTAATTTCCTGTCTCCGAAAGGAAGGCCTTCTACCACAGAATCGCTAGGCCTGTACCAATGTATCCAGCCCGTTTGCGACAGTAGCAGGGCGGCAATATTCCCCAAAACGGCGGCCCATTTGACCATATCTTGGCATTGTGTTTCACAGGTCGGCGCTAGGCAGCGTTATGGACGCACCAACCTGTGTCCGCACGAGCCGCATCACGCCGAATTTGGCGTAAAAAGTAATACGCGGACACATAACCGCCTCAACTCGGTAATCACGTGATCTACTACGCCACGAAAGTAAATCCTAAGAAAATAGCGATGTGAGGCTTATTTCTTGCAGACTTCGCAAATAGTTGACTGATTTTTTTTTTCAGATGAGAAATTGTCACAGACATGACATTGTTGAGAAGAAAAGGATGATATTCGAGTTATGACCACGGCAGCTATTCACTGTGTGTAGACGTTGTAGTGTACTGTAGTGTGACGACGCACTAACGCAGCTGTCAGTGGCTAACATGACATGTACAGCATATCTCACACAATATAGGCCTATGTATGTCATAATCATGACGGATAATGTGATACCCACACACGGAGACATCCTGGGTAGGCCTATTTTGAGAGATTCTGCAATTTATAAACCTGAAGCGAGGAATCGCCCGCCATCTTGAAAATGCAGCAAGTAGTCCCAATATGTCCCATGATGCCTTGCGCGCGCGGTGACAGGTTAGTGCGAGGTAGGAGCGCTACCTGTCGTGACAATGCATATCTTGGAAGAAGTCCGCCGACTCCGCCGGCAATAATACACCAAAAAAGCCCAAAATTGCGATGATTCCGGCTTGTTTGGAACGCTATACTTACTGGGCAGTGGTCTGTTCCAAAAACCACTGCCCAACTTAATTCCCAAAGGCCAAAGCCTACCACTAAAACGGAAAAACGGGGACCGAGCGTGTATCCCCTACACGCTCCCGAATTCATATGAGAGCTCTCCGGTGTGGGGAGAGGTGCATTGTGGGTGGTGACGTCACCGGGCGGGGACATTGGCGGGAAATTTAATTCTTTTGTTAAAGGGAGCCATAGCGTAACAGGGGACCTGTTAAAGCACAATTACCTCACTTCATCGTAATGTGATTAAAATCGTTATTCATGAAACCAGGTTCATGCAAACCGTATTGGTTGTATTAATGGAATACGATTTAAAGGATCTGAAAATGAAATGGACAGGACAGGAGATTAGGAAATGGAAACAATGATTATTCGAACATGAACGAAGCAACGTTTAAAAGCGTGCTTAATATTCATCTGATTTGGCGAATAGGCCTATATGTAGGCCGTAGCAAGGAAAGATTTGTTAGCAGAACATCAATAGCTGTACTTTGCATCTATTCTACAGAGGCTAAATAAAACATAATGAGAAATTAACTTCATGGCTTTGCCAACATACTGGGTCAATATGCAGGATGTGCGTTCCTTTCACACGTGCCATTATTGTTGTAGGTATGTTTCCATGGGCGGGAGTTGACAGCATGTGTTGTTGACTTCGGCGTCGTCCGAATCGTCTCTAATGGCTAATGTCTCACCATCCTGATAGCCTAATGGCTAATGCCTCACCATCCTGATAGCCGAGAATGGTCAATTGTTATGTGTCCTCTCGGTGGTATCCAATTCCTGGAAAGAAGATTGAGAGGTTATGACTAGGTATCTGGGTTTGGTATTTTGGTGTTCATAATTATTTGGGCCGATTGAATAGACGTTTGCTAAGCTAACCATTGGTTTCACCAAAAATAGTACAACTAAATTTTTCACCAAAAGCCCCGTTTTCTAAGCTCTGTATTCATCGTATCCATGACGTTGTGCGTTTTGCCCACCTGGGGCCATATTTATGAAGGCTTCGCAACTTCGCGTTCACGCAAATCTATTGTTCGGCTGCACATGCCCTATTGTTCAATGACTGACTTACAATAGATTTGCGTGAACGCAAAGTTGTGAAGGCTTCATAAATATGGCCCCAGCTTTGCATCATCAGCAATGCATTTTGCCCACCGGCTTTGCGTCATTACGGCGACGTCAGCAATGGCGGACACTGTCCGAGTCACGTCGTGGATACGATGAATAGCTCTTATACTATCCATCCAAACCGGGCTGTTTGGTGAAAATTTTGTTGTACATGTACACTTTTCGCATGCCTATCTATTTTTGGTGAAACCAATGGTTAGCTGAGCAAACGTCTATTTTATTTAATGAAATGGTCCATGGACCATGTGCTCACCGGGTTGGACATAATAGTCTAATGACAGAGGGAGGTACAAATCAGTGTTACGAGCAATCTCGGTCAAGTCACTCCCAGGTAGGACTTTGATGATTTTCGGGTTTACGCCACCTGGCGCCATATTGGATATCCGATTGGGCCGAAACTTCACATGGTCATAAAGGTCATCTGCAGGGGCCCACATAACACATTGGAGCGCTTTGGGTTAAGGCGTTCCTGAGTTACAGCACTTTGATGATTTTTGGGTTACGCCACCTGGTGGCCATGTTTGAAGTCAAATCAGGCTGAAATTTGACGTGCATGTAAAGGTCATCTAGATGGAGGTAAATATCAAATTTGAGCCCTCTGCGTCAAGTCATTCCTGAGTAATAGCACTTACTTGATTTTCAGGTTACGCCACCTGGCGGCCATACTGGATGTCCAATCGGGCCGAAACTTGGTATTTTTAAAGGTACCCCTCCAATGCATGTTTATGCAAAATATGAAGTCGCTCGGTGAAATAATAACAAACTGTGAGAGGTTCGTCACTTTTGTCGAACTTTGACCTATGTGACCTTGAAAAGTAGGTCAAATCAAAAACTCGTTACATATGTCATGTATCCTCATTAGATACACCTATGATAAAAATTTGGAGATGATCCAGTTATTAGTTCAGGAGTTATTGCACTTTTTGTGTTTTTGGTTTTGGCCACCTGGTGGCCAAGCCAACAATCGAATCGGACCGAAACTTAGTGTCATGGGTCATCTGACCTAGGGCTATGTATGTACCAAGTTTCAGATCCATAGCCCCAGCGGTTACGAAACGTGCCCTGCTAACGGAACACGACGACGACGACGGACGACGACGGACGCTTCACCATCGTAATAGCTCACCCCGGTGAGCTAAAAATCGGTCCTTTGTGTTTAAAAATGCGAAAACCACTTTGAAAGTAGCTATAAATTCTCCGATATGTTATTAAAAATGGTAACAAGTGAACTTACCTCAATAACCGTCTCCTCAGTGCCGACCATTGTGGAAGTTCCTTTATATATTTATTTCGACCTTGACGTTGGTTATTTTTATTCTTTTGTTTTCGTAATCTTCGGATGCCAGGTTTGATTTGTCGTTCCATAATTTTAAATTATCTCATCGTCTTTGTCGTTGATTTTCAGGGTCTTTACGGGACCAGTCTGGCCCCGTTTGCAAGGGGAAAATCTGTTGAATAAATACATAAGTAAGGGTTTGGATGTTTGATGGGAAATTCATCTCCCGAATTGAGTACCTGTGCTGACCGATTGAGTAATATGAACTTGGGACTTCATGGACATTTTTTCGCTTGGGTATTTTTTCGCTTATATCCGTTAGCTATGGGTGTCTAAAGAGTAACATGTCCAAGGCTGCGTAAGGCTGTTCGCTTGTGCGCTTTCCCTGTTCCATGTTCGGTTATGACCTTGTGACACGTCACAAAGAGAATGAACATTTGATTTACTCACCGGCCGTATGCATAGGGCACAAGGCCAGGTCTCACTTTCCTAACGGGTCAAGTCCACGGAACAAGGGAAATTCCACAAGGGAACAGCCTATGGATACTCGGCCTAACGCGTAACGAGTACAGCGGTGCCATTGGTTGACCTATTGAGACGAATGTTATTCACTAAGTCCCAATTACATGTAATGTAGTGGGTGGACTTTTAATTCGTGCAGTGATGGTCTTAAATCTGAAAAACTGTAGGCCCATGTACCTTTTTTACATGTCCAGTGACGGTGAGACGTTTACGCTTTCCAAGCGTGAACACTTCGGCGATGCTTTTCTCTGGCGCATGGTAAAAGTTGTTGTACATTTGAGTTACTTGGAATGACGAGGAGGGAAATATCTGGAGAATAAACGGAAATTTCGCGAGTCCTACGTCTGTACGAGTTGTTTTGTCGGAAATGGCAACGGTTTCATTGCCACAGGTATCCGTGTGCATTTGAAAATGGAAAGTTGTGTGCATCTTTGGGTCAAGCCAGGGTTACATGTATTTGCAATACAAAGCGCACATAAGAATTGTTTCTTCCAGTCAAAATGAGGTGAACAATTTTTAAAATGTTCTAATAAGGCTACATTTGAAGCGTATGAAGGAGGTTTTCTGCACGATTCCAATCTGTTTGGTTATGAAATGAGAGGAGATGTACGCAAATTTTACCTGGGCCTTCGGTCCCGACATTCTTGTCGCCAATTGTTGGGAGGGATTTAACTGCCTTGTCTATGTAGAGGGTGTATGGTTCTAAAGCCCTGTTCAGAAACACTTTAGCCTGAATAAAGCTGAATTTGTTGGTCACGTGGACTATCTTTACGTGTAGAAGATTTGACATTCTGAAAGAAAGGTGAAAAAGTGAAAAGTGAAAAAGTAAGCGAAAAGTGATACATAACAACCACCACAACAACAGATAGTAACAATGGGGGACTTGCATGCTGTTTACCTCAACAGTTCGGCGTTTTCAAGCGGTGCGATTGAAGCGACGTGATTGAAGTCTTTAAGAGGTTACCTGAAATGTAGGCCTACACTCCTCTGAAAATGAGAGGATCACCCCGTCCCGGTTCGTCAATCGCGACGCCCGACGGGTTTTCCGAATAGCAGTGCTGATGTAAAAAATCCCCCCCCCCCCACCTCGGGCGACAAAATTGATCGTGCTAAGTACCTTTTTGTCGACGTGGCGAGAAGGCGGGGAAAATGCAACATCGAGGAATTAGGTACAGACCACGTCGAAAAGATTGGCCGGGAGATTCATGGCCAAAAGTGGAACTTCAGTTTGATCAAGAAATAGTTCCTTTGGGCCGTATGCACCAAACGAAGATAATCTCGAACTCAGGTTGAGCCACAACTTTTTGCATTGTTCAGGTTCGCCAGGGCATGATGATGTGACAGTGGAAAAGTTGTGGCTCAACCTGAGTTTAAAATAATCTTCGCTTGGTGCATACAGCCCTGTGTGTCAAACTATACCAACTTTCCTACAGGCCTACGGTAGGAATCAAGTTGGGATGTGCAGTTGGAAAATCCTCCATCTTGGTGGGCAACTCTTTAACAATGTAGGCCTAATGTAAATGTGTAATAAATGAAATGGTCCATGGACCATGTGCTCACTCGTTTGGACATACAGTGTAATGACAGAGAGAGGTACATGTCAGTTATGAGCAATCTGGGTCAAGTCATTCCCAAGTTGCGCTGAAAGGGTAAATGTCGTCCTGGGTATATACAAAGATTACCCAGGATCTCAATCTTCACTAAAACAATACCCTGGGTATAGTTTCGGTAGCCGAACATCACCCAGCTTCCGCAATCTGTGCCTAGGAACGAGTCCTATTTAGAAATCCCGTGGAATCTCGCGGTCTCGCGCCGCGGTACTTGTTGAGTGTAGCTGTTCATGACCTTCTTCAGGCAGTCACGTGACCACGGGCGAGACAACCTCGAATACAGGTGTCATACTACGATGCTGGGTGATGTTAAGCTACCGAAAGTACACCCAGGGTATTGGTTTTGTGAAGATTGAGATCCTGGGTAATCTTTGTATATACCCAGGACGACATTTACCCTTTCAGCCCAAGTTGCAGGACTATGATTGTTGGGCTATGCCGCCTGGCGGCCATATTGGATCGATCGGGCGAAAACTTCACATGCACTCACATAAAGGTCATCTAGAGGGAGCCACATAGCACATTTGAGCGCTCTGGGTCAAGTCGGTCCTGAGTTATAGCACATTTGATGATTTTCAGGTTACGCCACCTGGCGGCCATATTGGAAGTTTAATCAGGCCGAAATTTGACGTGCTTGTAAAGGTCACCTAGAGGGAGGTAAATATCATGTTCGAGAACTCTGGGTCAAGCCGTTCCTGAGTTATAGCACTTGGTCGATTTTCAGGTTACGCCACCTGGCGGCCATATTGGATGTCC
>NMRB01001032.1:15432-42369 GCA_002633025.1 Notospermus geniculatus | reverse complement strand
AGGTCCTATTAGAAGTCGGTCAGCCGTTGATCGGCATGCACACGTAACTGGCCAATTTGTGGTTTGTGGTTAGGTACCATTGCAAGGTAAAATGAGTGCAAAAATGACTGGACATTCTGAAAAGCACTTAATGCCCGTTGTACACGGTACAATTTTTTAGTAATAAAATTTCTGTAATAAAAATTTGGATCGTGTACAACGGGAAATTTGATGAAATTTTCTATTACAAAAAAATATTACCATAATAGGACCTGTCCTATTTTTTTAGTACTAAATGAAATATTTGGACTGAAATCGAACGTGTACATCGGGGTAATATTATTTTAGTACAATTAACCCCTAGTGGGTCAAACAATGTTTATGCCTCCTGCGCGGATATTGGTATATTTTCATCATTTTGCGGGTAGGAGCGTTAAATATATCAATGCAGACCTGTCGTAGATTGATTTTGAATTGTATTATGTAGCTGTTGCCTAAATTAGCAACCGCAATGAAGTAATCCTTGTACCGGTAGCCTGTACCATGACGTACAGTTCGGCCACGTGGAAATTCAGGAAGGCTGTCCTTGCTAAGATGACGGTTTTAGTCGCTGCACTGGCAACCATTGCGGACAGTAACCTTGGCTGGACCGGTGGCATTTTTGAAAAGGCAGTAAAAGTTATTACCGTGTACAACGGAGCCCATAGCAGAAAAATCGTACGAAAAGTTATTACTAAAAGTTAGTAATAAAAAATTGGACCGTGTACAACGGGCATTAGTCATGCAGAAAGTGAATTAACTCGAATTCCTTATGGGTGGTAAATGTAGCGATGGCGATGTAAGATTTCTTGGCAGTCAAAATGTTTTTCTGGCTCAGTAAGTTAACTGCATGCCTTTATTCATTGAAAACTTTTTCATGTGAACTTTAGTAGTCACATAATCGCTAAGGTGGGGCTAATTATTCAAGAAACCGCAGTGCATTTGTCAATCCCTCATAGTATGTGAATTGAACCAAAGAATGCTTATTTCAGAATACTTGTTGCGCTCATGACTAGGCCTACGTTTCATAGGCAGTAGAGGTAGAAATAGTACAAGGGAGGATTTCTACATGTTGTGGAACACCTGATACTTCAGTGTTTCTCCCAGGGGGGGGGGGGGGAGAAGGGGATGATCNGGGAGAGGGGGGATGATCCCCTCCTCAAAAATTTCAAGGAGGGGATATCCCCCCCTCAAGTTTGCAGACTAACCTTTTTCAAACATCACTATTTTCACTTCAGTAGTGTTTTTCTTTAATTTCTTACATTTCAAATGCAATTTTTATGCAGAAGGACGACTAATTTTGCATTTTGGAGTGTAAAAATGACTCTGGAGGCCATTTTTAACAAAAAAAAAATTTCCAAAAATTTTTTTTTCCAAAGTTTTTCTTCTCCCCCCTGCTTGAAAATCCTGGCGGAAACCCTGTACTTTGTTGGAATATAATGGCGATTGTATATTATTAAGACCGCCACCACCTCACAGGTGGCGGTCTTCATTGGTTTTACTGGCTTCTGAATGTCTGTGGCAACATGGTTTCCGACAGATAGGCAAAATAAGCGATGGATCAGCTTACGACTTACGTTGACGTCTAGAACAATCAAAAACACAGGTCAAGTTCGTTAACTGGCTCAATCCATAATAATTTGATGATGATTTTGCGAGTTTATCGCCAAACATGCCAAAAAACAGCCCGCCGGCGGTGTGGGAATCCCCGCCAGCCCAAAATAGAATCCAGCGCAGGCCACGTGCTACGTCATCGTTCCATTACCCGAGTTACCTTGGTTTAAAGGAGCACGGTATTGGATCTCAAATGCGTTATTTGACTGCCGACGTAGAGGGAGCCACCTAGCGGCAGTTACACGAACTACAAAAATGCAGTACAAAATGTACGAAGGAAATCGGGTCAACTCGCCAATACGTCGTTGGTCCCTGGGTTGGAGAGTGGCACAGTGGCGCCGGCTGTCGAGAAAAAGTGGTAATACCGTGCTCCTTTAATGAGCCACCGCTAGGATTTGATGCAACCGCGATATGTGTTCTAACATCGAAAGACCGGGTACCAGTCTTTACCCGAGTAAAACGCGTTCCACCCATCTTTGCCGCTTCACTCCTGCGGCGCTACTGTCCGTTCAACCAACAATGCTTTCCCGTCTCCTCTACGCTCTCGAAATCATCAGAATAGAGACATCTGCGAAGGTAAATTTTGTTTAATCTGTTTAATTCGGAATTTAATATCTTTTGCGTCAATGTCAACCATAGGAAGTGATGTTTATTTGTATATTTTCTGTTAGATTTTTGGTGTTCTGCCGTCGGTCAGACATCGACATGTCAGAATCAGATCTGTGTGAACCTCACCGCCAGTCCAATGCATAGGCCTATGGATGGGTGACATGTTTTGATGATGGGATGCACACCAGCCGCTGTCACTGAATCAGACATGCCTACATTTCACAGCCCCTGGCATGCGTTAATCGTCATATTGCACACTCGCTGGCGATGGTCAACATACTTCTGCATCATCATTGATCGTGTAGACGGCCTGAGAAGATTGTCACTGTGATCAAAGTGAAGATGCATGAAGAGTGTCTCTGTAGGCTACTGCAGGCTAGTGTAGTGTCTACTTGGCTCTGTGTGTACATGATAATGTAGCTTACGTGCAGTGCACTGCTTTGCATATGTAGGCCTATGCTACTAACAGTCATTCGTTGTACTGGTAGGCCTAGGCCTGCTGTACTGCTGAGTCATTTTCCTGTGTCAAACCAAGTCACCAGGCCAAGCTAAAAATTACCACCGATAGGGGCCTACATACATGTAGACATGGTAGATAGGCCTACTGCCAAGACATGCACATCTTCCTTTTCTCTTTTCAGCATGAAGATGAAAATAGCCAAAGTTTTCAAAAGAGAATGCACCCAAAAGATCCGTCTTGCAACCTACTGCCATAGGACTTGATGTTGTTGGCTACAAACTACAAGAGATGTCTGCAGTCGACAACAGTCATGATGGAATCATGAGCAGCGAGGGTTATGTCACAACATGAACATTAGTTACATGATCTGTATTTTGTACAATTTGATAATGACAAAAATAAAACATGCCATTTTTTCCTTTCAATTCAATGCGCTCCTTCTGTACGCCTATGTTAAATGTATGTTAAAAGTTTATGATGACCTCTTGATGTCGAACTCACGCCCAAGATTCCATGTCCACCGGAACTAGTGCAAAGTCCTGACAGACTGGTTCCACACCAGGGCCTGGTTTCTCAACAAAATCAAATTATTTTCCCCAACTTAGGATTTTTCAAGAAACCAGCCCAGAGCCTGCAAGTACCATAGGCCTACATGGATGCCACTGCCAACATAAGTATCAGTTCTGACATTGCTCATCTCAACCATCCAGAACAATACCTCTCATTAACTGACTGTCGAAATCTCTGCTTGTGTCCAGTGGCGGTCTTCAAATTGGCTGTAAAGCCAATTTCTAGTTTCTTATAATACTACCCAGTAGTATTGAACGTTAGTTGGGTTGTTGATATTTTCGGTGACTGGGAGGGGAACGTCGATGGTAGTCAGCTCTGAATGCAGGACAGCTGACAGGGATCTGTGGTTATAAGTATTTATTAGCAAATATGCAGTTTGGTAGGGAAATGGAAGGCATGGGGGAGACATTCCTGCTGCGACTTAGAAATTTTCAGTCAAAAAAATAAACACAGAAACAGACGCGTGAAAAAGTAGCCCCCGTCAAGGATCGAAACCGGCGCCCCGGTTTCGTAGCCGCACGCTCTACCACATGCGCCAGCGGGCCATGTCGGCTGCTGAATAAATTCTTAGAATATATTCCAGATACTTAATTTAATGAAACGGTCCATGGACCATGTGCTCACCTGTGGGTGAATGTCCCAGAAGAACAGATGACAATTGTGTGTTCAAGTGTATGCCTATTTTTACAGCTAGGCTTAACAGGGCAGGGTAGGCCTAGGCCAGGGCATTTGAATTGCATTGCCATCAAAATATTGAGGTAGGAATAGGACGGTCGTAGGCCTAGATTGGGCCCATCAAAATCTTTGATTGTGCTGGTAGGTATTTTGTTACACCTTGGCCAAGGCCATAGGCCTACGACCATGATCAGTCAGATATTCCACCTGACACAGCACATCCACACCATGACAGTCACACAACCACTGAACACTGCATCAACTGACTGTAGGCCTAGGCCTACATTCGTACCTGTTACCATGGTCACTGTACTGACTGACCCCACCTCTGTCTCTGTGTGTCATGGCATAGTCATAATATAGGCCTACATGTACTTTGAACACCCGGCCCCACTGGTTAACCATGAGTTCCCAAACTGGATGAATGTACTGTAGTTCATTGAATAGTCACTAGATGGCTCCATTTGAAACATACAAAAAGTACAATACTGTAACTAACTTATTATTTGACAGATCATCACCAAATTTGTATCATGGGTAGGACTATTGAAGACACATATACGGGTTTTCAAGTTGAACATTTATCGGTCACACAGGTCAAAGTTCGATTTTCCAAAATGGCTGCCTGGCAGCGGTCCGCGAAGTCCGATCACACTGAAATTTGCTGTACACATGAAGGCTACAATGATACATACTTGTTCAAGTTCAGAACATTCCAGCTCCAGTAGTTAACGAGCTATGGGCCAATATCCAATTTCCAAGATAGCCACCTGGTGGCCGTATTTGAAGTCGGATCGGGCCAAAATTCGCCACAGTCATAGAGGGTACCTAGATACATCATCACACCAAATTTGAACAATCCACGACAAACAGCCACGAAACGTGCCACCCAACGATGAAATTTCGAACTTTGACCTCTGTGACCTTGAAAATTGCATCAAATCAAAAACCCGGGTGATATGTCGTGTATCATCATCAGATGTACCTACGATAAAAATTCGGTGATGATCCGATCATTGGTTAAGGCGAAACTGCACTTTAAAGGTTTTCGGTTTATCCCCCCTGGTGGCCAAGCCAGGAATCAGATCGGACCGAAACTTGGTGTATGAGGTCACCTGACGTAGGGGCATATATGTGTGAAGTTTGAAGTCAATAGCTCCAGTGGTTCACCATCAGTTTCCAAACAGCATCTATGTACTGTAGTTCATTGAAGAGTCACTAGATGGCTCCATTTGAAATGGACAAAAAGTGCAATAACTAACTTATTATTTGATGGATCATCACCAAATTTTTATCATAGGTACATTTAATGCAGATACATGATATATCAAACGAGTTTTCAAGTTGAACAACGTTTATCGGTCACACAGGTCAAAGTTCCATTTTCCAAAATGGCTGCTTGGCAGCGGTCTGTGAAGTCCGATCACGCTGAAATTTGCAGTACACATGAAGGGTACAAAGATACATACTTGTTCAAGTTCAGAACATTCTAGCTCCAGCAGTTAACGAGCTATGGGCCAACGCTCAATTTCCAAGATAGCCACCTGGTGGCCGTATTTGAAGTCCGATCGGACCGAAATCTGCCACAGACATAGAGGGCACCTAGATACATCATCACACCAAATTTGAACAATCCAGGACAAATAGCCACGAAACGTGCCACCTGACGACGAAATTTCGAACTTTGACCTCTGTGACCTTGAAAATTACGTCAAATCAAAAACCCGGGTGATATGTCGTGTATCCTCATAAGATGTACCTACGATAAAAATTTGGTGATGATCCGATCAACGGTTAAGGCGAAACTGCACTTTAAAGGTTTTCGGTTTATCCCCCCTGGTGGCTAAGCCAGGAATCAGATCGCACCGAAACTTGGTGTCATAGGTCATCTGACCTAGGGGTATATATGTACCAAGTTTCAGATCAATAGCCCCAGCGGTTACGAAACGTGCCCTGCTAACGGACGACGACGACGCCGACGACGACGACGGACGACGGACACACCATGATGACTATAGCTCACAGGTGAGCTAAAAAGTGTTATCGTTTTTTCTGCCCCACCCGATAAATATGGACATAAAATATGAATATATATCCACATAAAATAGCAATATTTATGGATATTTATGGCTGCCACAAACGTCATCAGTTAGGATATTCATTTGTATTCAACACACGCTGTCATTACATACCGTAGTGTTACCATTAGCGAGATCTATTGACCATGACACTGATGACCTGCGAACAGGCGTGTGTTTGCTGCAATTTGAAATTTTTCATGATATTTTGGATTGATGTACATGTAATAACCGTCACCAAAAGGCCAATATGACCAACGTTCGATAATACTGTTTCACCCTCGATCACAGAGACATTTAACTTTTTCTTTAAAATTTGCTGGAAAATTCAAGTTTTTCATGCATTCTTCACACAACATGGAACAGGACAATGTATAGTTTGTTCAACATAGATCTTAGAATTCTTCATCGATTCATGACCAATTTGGTTTTCATTAAAAACTTCAGGAATTCGAAAAACGCATTTTAATAATATTTTGAATGGTGGTATTGGCAGGATATTTTCTTTTTTCTCTCACTTGGATATGTAATGTAGGGCCTCCCGTGAGGTGTTTTTGGGCCAGATACTACGATGGCCCATAAGGGACATTTATTTTTCATTTTATATTTTTATTGTTTTCGTACTTTTCTCCGTGGAAAAAAAATTATTCCGTGGAATAAACTTATCTCCACGTGGAGTAAACTTTTCTCCACGGAAATAAACTTTTTTCCGCGGAATTAAACTTTTCTCCGCGGAAATAACTTTATGCCGTGGAATAAACTTTTCTCCGCGTGGAGAAAACTTTTCTCCGCGGAAATAAACTTTCCTCCGCCGAAATAAACTTTTCTCCGCGGAAATAACTTTATTCCATGGAATAAACTTTTCTCCACGTGGAATAAACTTTTCTCCGCGGAAATAACTTTATTCCATGGAATAAACTTTTCTCCACGTGGAATAAACTTTTCTCCGCGGAAATAACTTTATTACGTGGAGTAAACTTTTCTCCACGTGGAATAAACTTTTCTCCACGTGGAGTAAATTTTTCTCCGCGTGGAGTAAATGTTTCTCCGCGTGGAGTAAACCTTTCTCCACGTGGAAAATAGTTTGCTCCACGTAATAAAGTTATTTCCGCGGAGAAAAGTTTATTCCACGTGGAGAAAAGTTTTCTCCACGTGGAGAAATGTTTATTCCACGGAATAAAGTTATTTCCGAGGAGAAAAGTTTATTTCCGCGGAGAAAAGTTTATTTCCGTAGAGAAAAGTTTAATTCCGCGCAGAAAGTTTAATTCCGCGGAGAAAAGTACGAAAAAAAATAAAAATATAAAATGAAAAAATAAATGTCCCTTATGGGCCACCGTAATATACTGTGTCTGCGAGACAAAACCCAAATGTATGCACACTACATGGATAGATGTACACATCGTCTAACTTTGCCCAAAATCAACCGAATAAAGCTATGAATATCTATTGGTTTTACAATGGTTTTTCAACGTTATTGAATTGTGCGATTTGTACTTATTTTGCTTTGTTAAGCTTTGCTGAGAAATCGATGAAACTGAAAGAATTCACTTAATGAATACTGATACTGATCATGTGAGGGATCGAGTGAAGAGGCAGAAAGGTGTTCTGAGCATCTCATATAAGACGGTACGCGTATTTATTTTACCTCCGAAAGACAATGTTTCAGCCCAGATACGTTTAGTATTCGACGTGGGATGTAAACTCACGTGTGGACTATCTATATAATAAGAGAGAACAGCTCATTTTTTGTCACGGGTAAACTCGAAAACTACCGCACGAAGGCCGTGACACTTGGTACCAACACGGACACGGACCAGGTTTATAGTGTCTTCGTTCTTAAAAAAAAAAATGTGCGAAAGTGGTACTTTTAAGCGTTTTTCTCTTCGTTGCCATGGTTTCGCTTTCGTGCCTTATGACGTCATTCCACGGTGACGTCAGCACACAGTGACGTACGTATCTCGCCGGTGATTGGCACACTGGCGCCATTTCATGGTGACGTCAGACATAACTGGCCGAGTTCGATTGGTGTACTCTAGGGCAGAGTGTCCCCCCGACATATCGACAAACCAGCTACCATGTAGATTCCTAGCAATGTGACAGACAAACTCATGTAGGCTTGAATGTTAGATTCAATTCGCTCCTTCTGGAATTGTGCTCTAAAGTACCAAAATTTTCAGCAAATTTCAACTTTCGAAAATTCCTTTATTCAGTGTCACCCGAAATGCACCCGGAGACGATCAGATGAACGACAAACCGGCAAACTCCGAATGTTGATTACAGTCATGGATTGAGCATCAAAACGTTTACGGGATCACATGTGTAACGTTTTTCAGTGTGGCCATTTCTCTGTGTGCACGCATGTTCGAAAAACCCTCGGAAACAGACCTCACTGTTTCTCTGTGTGTCGCCCATTGTCAAGGCGCCGCTTATTCCGTTACACTGGCACACGGGCCTCACTCCAAAACATTACACTGGTCATGCCGGTAACTACCATCTTGTCCAAACAAGGCTATTGACTCCGTATGAACTCCGTCTAGATGACCGTCAGGACAGATAGACTGGTGAGAACCAGATGGTAACAACTGGACAACATTGCACGTGACCGAAGTGCAGAGGACCACCGTTAACGGGACTGACATTCTGGAACCACCCCGCGCTTCATGACCCCTCATTTGATGGGTACTTTGCTAGTATTAGCTAAAATCGTTTTTTGTCGAAGTAATATCGGAGGTTTTTAAAACGATTAGTGATCAGTGTGACTGTAATCTAACCTCCCCACGGCCCATATTCACAATATGGTGGTTTCGTTCCCGGGACAGTTGTTCCTGGGGACATTCTTTCCTCTCACCCGCTGCTATATAGGCCAATGAAATGTTCCTTGGACCATGTGCTCACCTGGGTGAATGTAGCCCTACCAAAAGAACAAATGACAAATAATCGAAATGTTCCAGAGCAAGCTATTACGATGGTCGTCGTCGTTGTCCGTTAGCAGGGCACGTTTCGTAACCGCTGGGGCTATTGATCTGAAACTTGGTACATATATACCCCTAGGTCAGATGACCCACGACACCAAGTTTCGGTCCCATTCGACTCTCAGTTTGGCCACCAGGTGGCAGAAACAAAAAACACAAAAAGTGCAATAACTCCTGAACTACTAATGGCTAGATCATCTCCAAATTTTTAGGGCGTCCAAAGGTTAGATACATGTAATCAATACATGAAATATACATGTATAGTATTACGCCCCACTGTTCTGGCTATGGAAAAATTTCGACCAGATTTTGTGAAAAACGTCATCAAAATATACAAAGACGTCATCAAAATATGTGAAAAAGAATCATACTCCGTGAAAAACGCCATCACAATATGCATTCACGTGACACAGAATCCCATAAAACGTCATTCATGGCCTTGAACACAATGAAATTTAGGTCAATATTCGATAGGGAATTCGTCTATATGTATTGTGTGTTGATGCATTCTCTTTTCAACCTTAATAAAACAGTACAACGAAATTATGAAACTGTATTGGCATAATGTTTCTGATGACATGTTTCATTCAGCATCCAAGCTCAGGATGCGTTTTAGTGTTTTTGTCAATTCCTGGAATTGTCCTCTCGTTCCTCACGCATGGCCATGCTCCGTGGACAGGCGTAATTTACATAGCCTTCAGTTGACCTCATCGCGTCATGATCAGTGTCTCACTCATACATGTCATACATATTTTGCTCGATGCAAAGAGTTTGAGTGGGCCTATTTAAACAACTGAGGGCATGAAAATAAACAAGAGGTCCATGGGCCTTGCGCTCAGCTGACTTTGTAATAGTTGTTTGGAGTGGTGACTGTAGTGGGCAATTGTTTCCAAGCTGGAGAAGACATTGTGTGTAAATTTGTTGTTTACTGAGTCTAGAGGATTACAAGAGAATGATGCTTCTTATCAGGTAACTGTTAACCAGGAAATGCGCAACACTCAGAGACATTACACCAGACTCAACACTGGAAATGTGCAACACTCAGAGGTGTTACACCAGAATTAACAATGAAAATGTGCAACACTCAGAGATATTACACTGAGAATTAACACTGGGAACGTGCAAGACTCACAGATGTTTCACCAGAATCAGCAATGTGCAACCATAGGAACTTGTAGGCCTACCGATGTTGGCATAGCCTAACACAACAAAAAGGGCCGATGAAGGCCCGTAAAAGCACCCCTTGACAAGATGCCTACGGGCCCTTTTGTCATTGTGTTGCATGTGGTTGAGCAGGCCAAGGTCTCAGCGGCCCTGAATAATTGCAGTTGTTCTGATTCAGTCACAGCAGGACAACAACATCGCATCAGCAGATTCACACATGCATCGAGCAGTCTTTCAGCTCGGCCTTGGCTTGGGTTTGAGCACAGGAACTTGTACCGTTAATTACGGGGGTCCTACCCCCTATATATATAATACAGACAAGGAATGAAACACCTGCCTTTTCCTGTACATGAATAGGAATGATCCGATGTCCCGTCGATTAAACACCGTTTTCACGGTCATATTCACTTTTAATCCACAAACAATGGCGTTCTAATCCATCCATACAAACCAAACATTCATATCAACACATTGGTTTTACCATCAACGGGTGATTTCACATAATTTCAACACAAAATATCCAGAATTTTCGAAAAATTGACACAAGAACCTCGCGAACTTCAGAACGAGGCTCAACAGGCAGCGCCGCCACAAAACACGGCGGCTTACGAAAACAACCCAGTTGCTATTCACTGATTGTTTTCGTAAGCCGCCGTGTTTTGTGGCGGCGCTGCCTGTTGAGCCTCGTTCTGAAGTTCGCGAGGTTCTTGTGTCAATTTTTCGAAAATTCTGGATATTTTGTGTTGAAATTATGTGAAATCACCCGTTGATGGTAAAACCAATGTGTTGATATGAATGTTTGGTTTGTATGGATGGATTAGAACGCCATTGTTTGTGGATTAAAAGTGAATATGACCGTGAAAACGGTGTTTAATCGACGGGACATCGGATCATTCCTATTCACTGATTCATGTACAGGAAAAGGCAGGTGTTTCATTCCTTGTCTGTATTATATATATAGGGGGTAGGACCCCCGTAATTAACGGTACAAGTTCCTGTGGTTTGAGAGTCCAGTTGCATATTACCAGTGGCAGGCAGTGCAGCTGCACCTACCTTTGTGTTCTAAAATACCACACTTGGTTTAATAATTAGCAACTGTATAAAGCATGAAAGTGAAGATTTCACTGCGTAAAGATGAGCAGTGTTGTCTCTGCACAAAACCTGAAAACCATGTGATCCACTGTGCAAGAAGGCTGTTCTTTCAATTTCCTGCAAGCAGAAATCTACACGAAGTACTGTGATGTCATCAAATCCACAACATAAAATGGTGACATCATCAAGGACATTCACTGAGCATGTTCAAGTGCTGGGGGGAAATTCAAAAACCTATGTTTTTGATTTATGCAGATTACACCCCCTGGTGGAAAAATTTTGAACAATTTGCCGCTACTGCCGCTACTGGAGGTGAGGAAAATAATAAGCAACACAATATATCAGTTACAGTTTGATTTGTTTTCTCTGGACTGAGTACCGTAATGAGGATTTTTCATTTTATGGAATACGCCCCCTGGAGAGCAGAATGTAGGTCAAATCGCGGAAATTTTTGGTTCTGTTTCGAGCCCTCCCTAGGGCCTAACACTCCACCAGATTTCAGGGCCCTGGGCCTTGCGGTTGCAAAACGTGCCAGTTTACAGACTACAGACACACACACACACACACACACAGACGGACGCCACTCAGTATACATATGAATAGCTCCGCTGACCTTTGGTCAGCTGAGCTAAAAAAATCACTTACACAGCGCGGCCAAACCTCCCGAGATTGCACATTTCCCGTAGTTCCGAAGGTCGCCACTGCAATGAAGCGGCGCCGAACCTGACGTAGGCCTAGACGCTGCAGGGCGCAGAATCTGGCGGCGGGGGTGGGGGTGGTGGGTGGTGGGTTAAGGAATTAAACCCGAGGCGCAGGGTCTTGGTTGCGACACCAAACCCGCGAGGGTGGAGCTAAAATGTAGTCCAAACCCGAGGCGCTTCGCCGAGGGTTTGGACGGAATTTTTGCTCCAACCGAGCGGGTTTGGTGTCGCAACCAAGACCCGAAGCCGAGGGTTTAATTTCTATTCTAAAATACCTCAAACTAAACATAGTATACATAGGTTCAGTGCAGTTTGATTGCAATACATAGGCCTAAGATATCAGGGAGGACGCTCCGTCGATGACGCGACATCAGTGAATCACGCACTGTGTGTACAAACCTGTAAGGCAAAGTGGGGTAATAGTAGCCCCCGGGTAATAGTAGCCCCTAGCAATTACGGCACCAAGTTTCTATCTGTTGGTAAAACATTTATGGGGTGTAAATCCCACAAGTTAGCTGTACATTGGGTCCCATTCTCCTGTACAAATCCCAGTTCTTGGGTCCAATGATAAGGTCAGTGTCCTGAGCTTTATCCAGGCTAGGGGCTACTATTACCCCACGTTGCCTTACATCGTGCCCACATCGTGTACATCTGTGTGCAGCGCTAGCAGCAAGCTGCAGGAGTCGAAATGAGGTCGCATGGCGCTTTCTTCAACGGATTATCCGCAGGAAATGTACCTAATGGTACAAAACCTCGTTGGCCGACATTCGCTGCACTACCTCGCTGAATGCTCGAAGCGAGAAATGTTGGACGCACGCCATTACACTGAGCGGGTCTTGGTTGTGTCACCCAGACCCGCTGCATTCAGAATGAGGCTAATGCATTATCCATTTGAAACATACGCACGAGATACCAAGGTATTTTAGAATATCTGATTAACCCCTTCGCGCCGAGTCTCGACTTTTAGGTTTAGATTGACATACATTGTACTCGAAAGTGCAAATATGACTCGTTGTGACAAAATGGCCATATCTCCGGAACGGAAGCAGCTACGACGACGCGAGTAGCGCCAAATGAAAGAGTAGAAAAAAGTAGCTTCATTCTGATCAATTTTCAGAAGCGTAGAAGCAACGGTTATCGAGATATAGACGTTTAAAGATTGGCAACCTGACGAAAACGTAGGCCGAATGCGAGTATTTCCACACAACTTGCATCTTCGGCTCTGGCCTGCTTCTTTCACAGACATTTTGGAAGAAGCACACCTGCATGAGGTCGTGGCCCATTAAGTTGCCTCCAGAATGAGTGTCTTGTCACCAGTTTCGGTTGCCTATTTTGGGAGCTATGCGCGTTTTAGTGGGGACATCAGAAATTCATGTTACGAAATGGACACTTTTTACTTATAGTTAGGACCGAAAGGGTTAATGCGTGGGAGGGCGCTAGGCCTAGCTAGTTTACCAAGCCTTGGCGCCGAGGTGATGTAATCAGAGAGCGTATCTGTTTACAAGGGTATCTGAATGGGCCGTTTGACAGCAGGGCCTAGCTCATTTACCAAGTCTAGACGCTGCCGTGATCTAAGCAGGGATGGGTGTATTGACGCACGCGCCACTGGCGGCCCCTGGCAAAAGATTGAAGTTATGTATTAATGCGCACCATGCCTACTTCCCGTAGTTCCGAAGGTCACCACTGCCAATGAAAGCGCCGAACCTGACGTAGGCCTAGACGCTGCAGGGCGCAGGGAGGGAGGGAGGGAGAGTAGTCACGCCTTAAACAATATGCACAGAGAGCACATCAATTGGGCCCCGGCTTACGATATTAGGTCAATACGAATGTCCGAGTGTGTGTGGTACAGGGCACTCTGGACAAACGGCGAGTTTGCCCGAAAAGGGTTAAAGATTGGCAAGGTGACAAATACTTAGGCAGAATTGGATTACTTCCACACAACTTTACTCTCTGGCGCACAGGCGTATTTCTCCGATAGGCATTTTGGAACGACACAGCGATCCTTGCATGGCCTGTAGCCGCCAGCAGCAGACGAAAGGCTGATTGAATTACTGAAGAATTCGTGTATGAAATTTTTGGCGCATATTTTTTTTGAAACTCGCTTTACGAAGGAGGCTGAAAATCTGCAGGAGACAAGTCAGGTGCCTGCGACCACCTGCCCATTTTTTGCTTTTTTCATTACAACTCCCTAATCCACATATTCAGCGTGCAAAAAGTGAACTAAATACTACTTCCGACGTTGACCACGCTCTTTGTCATCATTTTGAAATCATTTCATAGCGTTCATTTTCTTGATTTTGCCCACCCGGCTGCTTCAATGTCAGCCATGTTTACTACTAATTCCATCCTCTACCACTGATGGCAGAGCTAACAGCCATACTGTAGAAATTCTATGAAATCTCGCATGTGTTCATTGCCAGAGTTAACGCCCAAGCAGCGGTGGCGGTGACGTGTGGCGGATCGCGGAACTGACGCAGGCTGGCACGACGTGACGTCGTCTTTTTCTGCACTGTGTTCCTGTGTTAGTTATTGAATGACAGCAGCTGGATTGGCTTGAAAACCCGGGGGAAACAAAGCGAATATAGTCCATAGGCCTACGGCTTGCTGTAGGCCTACATACCGGTATCGAGTGCAATCCCACCTTACTCAGTATCTGACCGCACAACGTTTTGACGTCATCACCAATGGTGTTGACGCTGTACTTCTAGGCTACGCCATGGGCGTCGCCTAGAACCGATTCACCTTAGCAACGACGTCGCTGAGTTTCAACTTAAAGCCGCACTGTATTGAATTCAGAAAGTGCTTACGTCCGCCGACGTTAGTGCAGTGTAAAATGTACTATGTTCTATATGAATGCATTAGAGCTCTGCCTGCTGTTTTTTCGATGCTGAAAACTAAGCATTGATCTTTTGACGTAGCCTACGTATCATGCAAGCATTTTGGGGACCCACGAGGCTATGAGACCTCTACCTCCTCTCCTATCACTTTGAAAATACCCTAAAATTCAATACTGTGAGGCTTTAAATGCTTCTGATGACATTGCCGGACGTTAATACGTGATGCAACACCCCTGTAATAGTCATCGCCAGATTAGCCTAGAATGCGTATTTATAAATAGGCCTATGTGGTTTTGTCAATTCCGAATTTCCTCCCGTTTCTCACGCATGGCCATGCTCCGTGGGGAGCGGGCTATGACATTGTGTACTGAATATTGACTGATAATTTCTCAAAATAGTCTCAGCTGTCTTTCCAGATGTAATGGCACGATCAACTGGTCAATCAAGTCACGTCCCAAAATCCCGCCGAACAAAATAGCAAACCAATCAGGAAATTCAAACACCACCGCCCTATGTTTTTTTAGAAACATTTCTTGTTATCATAGGTATAGCTAATAAGGATACATAACATTATATAACGGGTTTTTGATTTGACCTACTTTTCAAGGTCACAGAGGTCAAAGTTCGACAAAAGTGATGAACCTGTCGCAGTTTGTCATTATTTCACCGAGCAACTTCATATCTTGCATAAGCATGCATTGGAGGGGTACCTTTAAAATACCAAGTTTCGGCCCGATTGGACATTCAATATGGCCGCCAGGTGGCGTAACCTGAAAGTCAAGTAAGTGTTATTACTCAGGAACGGCTTGACACAGAGTGCTCAAATTTAATATTTACCTCCATCTAGATGACCTTTACATGCATGTCAAATTTCGGCCTGATTTGACTTCAAAAATGGCCACCAGGTGGTGTAACCCAAAAATCATCAAAGTGCTGTAACTCAGGAACGCCTTAACCCAAAGCGCTCCAATGTGCTATGTGGCCCCCTGCAGATGACCTTTATGTCCTTGTGAAGTTTCAGCCCGATCGGATATCCAATATGGCCGCCAGCTGGCGTAACCCGAAAATCATCAAAGTGCTGTAAATCAGGATCCACACCAGGTTTTAACTTGAAGGAAGTTGAGAGAAATTGCCCAGAGAAACTAATGCTTGGAAGTTGTTCTCTATGGCCCACTAGTATCAACCATGAAAACCGTTTAAAAATTCCAAAGCAAATTTTTGAAAAAATCAACATTTTGTTCAATTTCGCAAATTGACATCTTTAGATTTAAAAAACCAATGCTATTTCATGATACTGATGGGACATTTCATGACCATCTGAATGAAATCTTTTATAGAGATCATTTCCCACTTATCTTTGACCTGTCAAAACAAAAAATTTCAAAAAATCCGCTTTTTTTTAAATTAACGTTTTTTAGAGACCGTTAAAAAAATTTGTCAAGTTAAATGTGGTTAGTCCAAGACTAGTAGGAAAGGATCACCAATTAGAATTGCGCCTGAAGCTTTTTAAGCATGATTAGCTGCATTAAACTCTCTAATTGCCTGTTTCAATCTTTGTCCATAGTCTGGATGTTTGCTGTCTTTGACGAGATGGCATTTCCAGTAAGTCGCCAATGAGGCAGGAACCGCCTCGAATGCTTGCTCAGTATGCGCCCTAGCCCACAATTGTGTTCAAGTTAAAATCTTGGAGGAATTTTGCTCCTCCAAGTTAATATGATTGCAAGATGGTGAATGACCAAGTGTACTTTGTAGATGCTGAGCATCCTGTTTTGTAGTAGGCATCCTCGAACAAAGCAATCTTTGCGATGATGAGGCAAAATGAGACTGAGGGACATCCAGCTGAACCATTTGCAGAAGCTCTTTGTATCTAACGATGTTGTTACTGCATGCTTTGGGAAGCGTTTGGGAGAAAATTGCAGGAGAAGATAGGTTTGTTCGAGGATGCCTAGTACAAAACAGGATGTTCAACAACTACAAAAGTACACTTGGTCATTCACCATCTTGCATCATTTTGCCTTGAACACAATTGTGGCCTACGGCGAGNCAAGTGGGAAATGTTCTCTTTAAACAATTTCATCCAGATGGTCATGAAATGTCCCATGAATATCATGAAATTGCATTGTTTTTTTTTATCCAATGACGTCAATTTGTGAAATTGAACAAAAAGTTGATTTTTTTCAAAAATTTGCTTTAGAAGTTTTAAACGGTTTTCATGGTTGATACTAGTGGGCCATAGAGAACAACTTCCAAGCATTAGTTTCTCTGGGCAATTTTTCTCAACTTTCTTCAAGTTAAAACCTGGTGTGAGGAACGACTTGACCCAAAGCGCTCCAATGTGCTATGCGGTCCCCGGCAGATGACCTTTATGTGCATGTGAAGCTCCAGCCCGATCGGACATCCAGTATGGCCGCCAGGTGGCATAACCCAAAAATCATCAAAGTCTTTTCTGGGAATGACTTGACCCAGATTGCTCATAACTGATATGTACCTCCCTCTGTCATTAGACTATTATGTTTAACCCGGTGAGCACATGGTCCATGGACCATTTCATGGTTCATTATGTTTTTGGTTTTGGCCTGCTGGTGGCTCAGCCAAGAATCGAATCGGTCCGAAACTTGGTGCCATAGGTTATCTGACCCAGGGGTATATGTACATGTACCAAGTTTCAGATCAGCAGCCCCAGCGGTTACGAAACGTGCCATGAGGTCACTGCCACAACCTGACGAAAACGAAACGTAAACTTAAACGTAAGAATCGTAGTACCCAGGAGTAACGTTGTGTGGCGCAGCTGTTCCGGCACCTCATTGTAATTGGAAGTCGTGAAAGCAGTTCCTATCACCAGTTTTGTTAATCCTAGATTGCATTTTCACTTTCAATTAGAGTCGTTGGCTATTCCTGATATGGTTTCAAGCAGGTCTGTGCAATAATGACAACCGATTTAGGCCTACATTGTAAAAATGCCATCTAGGTTATTACAGTGAGGTGCCGGAACAGCTGCGCCACACAACGTTACTCCGGAGTACTACGATTCTTACGTTTAGGTTTAGGTTTCGGTTCGTTTTCGTCAGGTTGTGGCAATAGGGAGTTTTCGCAAATCTGACGAAAAACGAAGTACGAAATACGAAATTGGACGTCATATCCATGACGTAATGTATTTCAGGAAATGGCTGGTACCACAAATATCGCCTGCTGCAAGAGCGTCTTTTAGCGTATGACGTTAGAACGACAGAGGTACGGTGTATATTAAACTTTGAAATTTATCTTTCGTTTCCACTTCGTTGATACGAATTGGAAATTTAAAAATTCAAGATGCGCCATAACTCTTTCGATCTTACATGACATGCTAAAAGACGCACTGGCAGGAGGGACATTTGTGGTACCAACCATTTCCCGAAATACATTACGTCATGGATATGACGTCCAATTTCGTATTTCGTACTTCGTTTTTCGTCAGATTTGCGAAAACTCCCTAGTGACCTATGGTAACGGACGACGACAACGACGACGGACGCTGCACCATTGTTACAGAGCTCAGCTCGGTGAGCTAAGAAAATAAGGAAAGATCACGGGACGACAATCGAGAGGTTAAGAAACCGCTCCATTAACGATAAAACTAACTATTTCTGACGTAGGCCTACATTTGCAATGTAAAAAATAACGTTAGCGTTAGTGTTACCGTTAACGGAGCGATTTCTTAACCTCTCGAATACATGTATCATGCGTTTCATTGGAATACAAGCTGCTCAGCTTCCCGATCTCTCATCTTCACTGAGTTCAGGTCAAGACTCGGCTTCTCCTTCCTTGACCTTCACGCAAGCAAACTACATTCGGTGTTCAGCGACTTTCCCCGGTACCAAAAATCACGGCAAAGTTGCACCGACCCACGTGCATGACGTGTTCCCGGTAATGACGTTGACCAATCAAAATTTGATAGAATGATATCATTGATATTTTTTCTTCCGTGAACGACGAAGAAACGAGGCTTCTGATTGGGCGCACGAGAAAATCCCAAAGCGTTGAACACGGAATCTGGCTGCTTGCTGCAGAGTGTAGGAAGAGGTTAGCCGATTTCTACACGATGGATTATGCAGAATGCGATCTCTAGGATAAAGACGTTGGTTGTTACATACAAAATACGTCATATGCTATATAAACGTACAATGCTTCAGTTCTTTTGCTTGCGAAATATAGCATGACGTGATATTGTGTCCATCGCTTGATTCAAGCCACTAAGAACGCGTCAGCTTCTCTACTTTTAGCGTCGATTACTTCCACGGGCAAGCCCCGGAAGGAACAAGCTGAGCGTGCGCACAACAGCCAGTAATCGAACGGTCTCGTGCCTTCCTCGGGGAAACCATCATGGCGGCCACAGACGATAAATTTGTCGCCGTCCACAGTAACTTTCCCTAACGATGCCGCCATTTTGAAACAATGCATCCTGGGAAGGTTCCACGAGAAGCCCACCTCGGCGGGTAGGGCCAGTCGCGCCTGGTCCGAGGAAGCCCCGATGACGCAGTTCCGGTGTAAACGAACGGTGTAGCGTCTGTTCCGAGCTAGCTCGTGGAAGTAAAACGAATGGCCTAGTCACTGTTACGAAATTTATAGCGGAGATAGAGCAAACACTTGCAGTGATTTCCACATTGTTACTGGCTGCAAGGAACCATCATTGGGAGACAACAGACGTGAGACAGAACTTTCTACAGTTTGCCCCAGAACCCACTGAAAAAACGATCATTGATTTCAGGAAACAAGATTTCTTTGTTAGGCTTGAGATTTCGCTCAGTCACACTTTATTCTATCGAGGATCATCGTCGCCAGACGGTTTCAACATGGAAAATTCGGATCGTTTAAAAAATGTTCTATGATGTCGGTGTATTTGAGGTCTGTAGTCCTACATCATTATTAATCTTGCCAAAGAACATTTTCTAATTTGCAGTGTTATGGCTGTCGTATATGCATGTTACACCTCGTCAAGATTAAAACTAAACGACCTGAATGGTTGTTCATGGACGCTCAGTTTGTCCTTTGGTTGTTACCTATGCTTTACGGCTTATTGTTGTTCATAGCGAGTTCTGTAGAGAACCGAGCGTTTCCATGCTTCCGTGAGGTGTATCTGAACTCACTGAGGAGACATACCAGTGAATTTTCTATCAGAAGACTCCAAATAAAATCAGCCGTCGAAGATGTTAGACTGCCGGTTTCCAAAGGAAAGAGGGCTTGACGTGCTGCCATGCGAGTTCAACTATCCAATATACGTCGGAAAAAGGCAGTACCTCGCGACATATGTGAACGTAGGCCTACACACTACGACATTCAACGAAACCTTATACACGTCTGGATTTTATGTACGATCCATATTATACTGTTCAAGTTTGTGCTCGTTTCACTGGTCATCAGCTTTTATTTATGACCTTGACAGTGGCACGTGCTTGCTACAGCAAGAGTATTCTTCAAGGGAAATATGTAAACAAAGTGTTCCAATGAACCTCAGCAGACGATTGATGGCCCTGAAGGTGAGAAATCAGTTACACCATCAAACATGCAGTACTCGGACAACAATGTCAGGAGCATGCAGCAGTACGTTGAGTAGTCCGAACACTGCCACCTGTTGCTCATTTGCAGAACTGACGGACGCAACAAGAGTCAGATGAAACCTATCGCGGGGGGTCTATTTTGATTGGTCCGTCCATCTCCAGGTCGTGTTTTGCATATTCACTTAGTTACGGCAATCGTATCATTTGACAACGCTGCTTAGGTTTCAACCAGCTACACTCGCAATCACGCTCTCTGTTCACTTTGCAATTTGTTATCACAATCACGAAATATGTTCCTCTCGAAAAGCCGATGCACAGCATCGCGATCGTTACTGTTTGAGGTCACGTGGTACGGGAACGACCAATCCGCGATCTGATCATGCTGATGACGTAGAACCAAAATCTGGTTCTTCGTTTACTCATCATCTGACTCTGTATTGCGTCCAGCATAGGCTAAAAATAGCAATACGAGTCAGACGTTCGGACTATAGGTTGAGGCGAAATGGAGGTGATGAAATATGAAAACAGCAAACCCTACTCATTTTTCAAGAGGCTCGTGAGTTAATTTGTCGTTAATAATAAATCAGCTCGAAACGATAAGTTAAAACACAGCCTTGAAATCAGAAATTATCTGAGATTTTCGAGAACGAGGCGCCATTACAAGCCCAGTAATATATGACAGTTCTGGCGAAGATGCTAGAACAAGACGGAGGCAAAAAGCATTGGCCCGAATTCCAACCTCCCGCGCCGACTTTCAAAAAGACAGTTTTTGAACAATCGCCGAAAACGTTAAAGTTTCGACCTGCCGCGCCGACTTTCAAAAAGACGGTTTTTGATCAGAACATGAATAGGTGCCCTAAAAATTAATATGTAAGTGATAATTACTGTATCTCGCCTCCGTGACCACGTTACCATAACAGGATTTTCAAATCGGGAGCAATATCATTACTTTTAAGTTTGGGCTGTTTTTTTTCAGCAAAATACCGGAGAAAATGGTGAACTGGAGCGTCAAGACATGTTACCGCTTATAAGGGGAACCAAGGATTTTAAGATAAGACTACACTATTCAGATACAACAAAAGAAATAATCTTGACATTTTCGAATCATCACAGAGTTGTTTTCGTGAGCTACACTTCTGAAGTGGTGCCGAAGAACAGGTCTATCTACTACACTGTTAAGAAGCTGTTCACGTTAGAAGGCTACATTAAAAAGATACGAGTATTCGGCAACATAATCAGATGCTATTTTCAGCAGCATGATTATTGGAAGATATTGACACTAAACGGGACTGTGTTGTCATATCCGGGTTTTTCCAACCTCCGTGGTCGTAATTGTGACGCTATGTGGATTTATGAAGGCGAAGAAGATATGTACAGCGGTCACATGCTGGCGGTATTCCCAAGAACAAAACGTGGACATATGGAAAGGCTGCGTGTTTATGTACTCGACTATCAGATCATCGCCGGAAAGATACGTCATTCGCATTTGATGGAAAAGAGAAGGGTTTATCATACTTGGGGCAGGTGGCTGAAATACCCTTTGAACCTCATTGAATCGACTATAAATCCCTTCACCAGGGATATATTTACAGCAATAAGTCATTCTAATAAAAAGGTGGGAATTGAGCAAAGCCTGAAGATGTTTAATTACAACAAAAGAAGAACCTATAAGTTGAAAGTGATAAGTTCGAGGTTGAACCGACTTGTTTTTGATGACGTCGGGATGCAGTTGCTTTTTGCGTCCCTCCACCCATATCCAACTCGGATTTTTTCTGTTCGTCTGTCAAGTTGTCTTAATAGTTCTTCTCCGATCGATACCGGTCGAGTTTTACACAAAAGAGGGAGGACACGGGTCATCCCAATCGTCGATAGCCATAGACAACTGATTCTGATGGGCGACTACAATTCCAAGAGTTCTCTTGCGGTGTATAAGATACCACCTGGATGGTTCTTTTAAGCTGCTCTCACACGTGCGACAATTTGCGTGCGATTGCTTTTTTCTACGTTACGCAAACAATCGCACGTATCGCAGAATTGTCGTAAACTTAACGATAATCAGCGTTTTTTGGCGTTCACTTGCGGTTGTTTGCGACAATCTGCGATTATAGCTGCGGCAAACTTGCGACAATACAGGTTTTCTGTCTACAGCCTCTTCAGTCGGTACCGATAATGTGGGGTTATAAACGATTTTTGGCGACATTGTGCGATATTTTGCGACAATCTGCGGTTGCTTTGCGATAAGTTGCGACAAGGTTAAATTTTTTGAACATTTCCAAAATTTCACGATTATATGCGATTGCCTGCAATGTTATCGCAAGGTCTGCGATAGTTTGCGTTAATTTGCGACAGTACACCTGCGATTGTCTGTCGCAATTAAACGCAGGCCAACTGTCGCACGTGTGAGAGTGGCTTTAAGAAAAACTTTGGAGTTTTTATCAATCAAGTAAATGTAAACGGTCAGTGATATTTTCAAGATAGCTTCCTGTCATGAAATATACCACGCAACAGGATGTTGTTCTTATTAATGAATTTCATCGGACATGACTTGCTGCGTCCAATATTTGAAACACAGCTCGGGGGCGTAGGCTGGTCTGAGTCTGGGGAGGTGCACATTTTTGTGAAAGCGGAACTCCTGTAGCCTAGGCATGAAATTTCACAGTATGCTGAAGAGCAGTCGTACTCCGGAGGGGGGGGGTATGGTGGGCCTACCAAGAAAATTTTGGAATCGAGATGCTCTGAAACGTGATTTCAGTGCTATTCTTAGCTAAAATTTACACGCTTAGAAGGTTCAGTTCTCTCTCTGAACAGCGCGTTACCGATCAGACGGGTCAGAATTTTCCACCAAACAGTACTCCATAAAATCCCCGGGTTTTTTGCGGTCACATCTATGAATTGCCGGGCTTCAAGAAATGTACTTAATCTTATCAGTGAAGACGTACGTCGACCAACCCGACGGAACAACGCATTTACACCACTCCAGCATCTGGCGATTACTCTTTGATTTTACGCGAACGGGGCATTTCAACATGTGACAGGAGGTACGTGTGGTGTGTAACAAGCGGCTTTCCGAGAGCTTCATGTACTATCCATCCAGTCACAACAGCAAATATGCCTATGTGATAGAAAAAAAGGATATTTTATAACTTTTCCCGAAACCAAGGCAGAACGACTGAGGGTGGAGCAAGGATTTCACGAGTGGTGACAATGACGTCACAATGTTTGACGATTCAATTTCACCCCCGTGTGAGCTCGCGACACTGTGTCCCCTGTCTTTGGACGAGGTTATTTCCCTTGTTCGGAGGATGCCGGCAAAGTCATGTGAATTGGATCCAATGCCGACTCGATTTGTCAAGGACTGTTGTGACGAATTAGCGCCCATTTTGTTGCGAATTGCGAATGCGTCATTCGAGTCTGGGGTTTTTCCAGATGACTGTAAACCCGCTATCGTCCGGCCCTTGATAAAGAGACTCGGCTTGGATCCAAACACACTAAAAAACTACCGTCCAGTGTCGAATTGTAGTTTTTTAGACAAATTCCTTGAAAAGTGCGATTTTTCTCGTTTGCACCAGTAGGCCTACCTGTCCTCTAATGGCCTCTATGGCAAGTTCCAGCCTGCCTACCGGGAGGGGCACAGCACCGAGACGGCACTCCTTCGAGTTCTGAACGATGTTGTGCTCGCTCTCGATATTCTCGATATTCGCTCTCGTCATTCTGGTGTTGCTAGACCTTTCCGCGGCCTTCGACACCATCGATCATGACATTCTCATGAACAGACTACGAACTCGGTTTGGCATTTGTGACAAGGCCTACGATTGGATTAATTCCTTTCTTCGAGGAAGAACTCAGAGAGTGTCAGTGCGGTCGGTGGTGTCGAAGGACCATCCTCTTGAATTCGGTGTTCCCCAGGGTTCGGTCCTTGGGCCAGTCCTGTTCGCCCTGTACATGACTCCAGTCGAAGACATCATCACCCGCCATGGTCTTAATGCAGTAATCTACGCTGACGATACCCAGCTCTATATCATCTGCGACTCCCGAACGGACTCTAGCACGATAGGTCGTATTGAGGCCTGTATTGATGAGGTCCGTCATTGGATGCGAGTGAATCTGCTTAATGCACTAAATGACGAGAAGACCGAAATTATCAGATTCTCATCATGGACCAAGGATGTGGGTCTGCGGGTTGTCGCGAGCGATGTTCGAATTGGCGAGGTGTATGTCTCACCGTCAGCTACCGTCCGTGACCCGGGGGTGATGATTGACTCGGCTGGACTCATGGACGATCACATCAAAAGTGTGTGTAGCGGGGCTTCTCGCTCACTGTGGCGTATAGGTAAAATCCGGCATTTGTTAGATCAAGCCAGCACTGAGAAATTGGTGCATGGCTTCGTGACATCAAAGCTGGACTATTGCAATAGTTTATTTCATGGACTTCCTGATTATAAGATCAAAAAACTTCAGCATATTCAGAATGCCGCTGCTCGACTGGTTACCCGCAGGAAGCTGGAGCGTCATGCAATTACATGACGCTCATTCTCAAAGAGCTCCATTGGCTCCCAGTCGAGATGCGGATTCGATCAAAATTCTAGGTATAATTTTCAAGTTGATACGCCACAGTGAGTCAGCGCCTTGCTACCTCACTGACATTATTCAAGTTGAAACCCCTGCATATCAGACTAGGAGTAGTACGGCAGTTAAATTGGTCCCCTTTTCCTACAAGTCTCACGGAAAGTCAACTAGTCAGCAGTACGGTGACCGGGCCCTTAGTGTGGCGGCACGGGAGTTGTGGAATAGTCTTCCTACTAGTCTCAGGTCGTTGACACGCTCTAGTCAATTCAGATCTCAACTGAAAACATACTTGTTTAAAAAGCATTATAAGTAAATCCTAGTCATTCAATTACATGTATTTATCAGTAAATCAAATGTACATTTTTATTTAGATTTTTATTACAATTAATATGTTTTATGTGTAAAGACGGTTGAGACATTAGTGTAACTAACGGTCTTAAAACAATAAATATTTATTATTATTTATTATTATTTATTATTATTTATTATTATTATTTATTATTATTATTTATTATTATTATTTATTATTATTATTATTTATTATTATTATTATTATTATTATTTATTATTATTATTATTATTTATTATTATTATTATTATTATTTATTATTATTATTTATTATTATTATTATTATTTATTATTATTATTATTATTTATTATTATTATTATTATTTATTATGAGAGAATATCAGATTACTGGTGCTTTTCTTTAACAAAGATGAAAATGCAATGAAACAAGCATTAGAAGAAAACGCTATTATCCCTAAAGAAACCAGAAATGAAGTAATCAAGGAGTTAAAAGAGAATAGAAATGCAAAGCTGGTGTTGAGATTACAATTTCCTCACGATTTCTTATTAATTAAATGAATCCTGCTGAAATACAAGCTGTAGATAATACAATGAAAAATATGGGTATTTTATCAACTAACAGTTACCATCATACAATGCCGACTAGCGGACACCCAACTAACAGTTACCAACTAGCTCCAACTAGCTTTCAACAAGGCCCAACTAGAAATCAACAAGGTCCAACTAAAATTCAACAACCAGTTAATCCTAGTCAAAATCCTGTTAATTTTAGTCAACTGTTGTCTGAACAAGGTAAACAAGCTAAAGCAGATTTAGAGATTTTAGTTGCAACTGGTAAGACAAAAGAGTTTATTGGGAAACAACTAACATTTCAAGATCTTGACAACATGCTTGAAAAAGACCTAATAAAATATCACAGGCTTTACACAAGCACAATATCAGCTAGAATTAATGATACTTTTGAAGACTTAAGAAATGACTACATTGTAAATAGTGAAATGGATAGATGGACGGGATGGTTAACTGTGAAAATGGGATCTTTAATGGCAATTGCGTCTACAAGTTTAATTACATTTGGAAATTGTGTTAGGGAATTTTCAACGGATATAAATGGATACGACGGAGAAGCCGGAGCAGCAACCGGAGAAGGTGACGACTGTGACAGCACCCCCCAAAAAACCTAGATCAGAAGCTCAAAAAGCATGGAGTAAAGAATTAGGGAAAAAGTCTCAAGAATTTAAAAAGAGAAAACAGGCTTTATTGACACAGTCGAACGCTTCACCAAAGACTGAAAAGCAGGAAACGCCGTTGGAAACAATTACTGATGAGGCAGGTGAAGGTGAAGGTCAGCCCCCAAAAACTTCATGGTTATTACTACCAACAGTTTTAATTGTTGGGGGTATAATAGTTTGGTGTAAATTCAGCAGAGTAAAACCTAAAGTGGTGCAAACTCCTAAAGTGGTGACACAGCCGGAGCAAACTCAAAAACCCACCCAAAAAACAAAACCGATATTTTCTATGGAATAAATGAGTGAGAAACTTCTATTGATTGATTCAAAAAATTATCCTGATCAAGAAGCAAATGACCTTACAATTCAATTAGATGAGGAAGTAAATAATGTAGATAGCATCGGAATTGTTTATGCAGGAATACCGTGTACATTTCATAATATTTCAGAAGACCTAAGTAATAATAGATTTGTTGTTTATGAATCTCAACAAGGAAAACATGTTATT
>NMRB01001032.1:0-15249 GCA_002633025.1 Notospermus geniculatus | reverse complement strand
TTATTATTATTATTATTTATTATTATTATTTATTATTATTATTATTATTTATTATTATTATTATTATTGTTATTTATTATTATTATTATTATTTATTATTATTATTATTATTATTATTTATTATTATTATTATTATTTATTATTATTATTATTATTTATTATTATTATTATTATTATTTATTATTATTATTATTATTTATTATTATTATTATTATTTATTATTATTATTATTATTTATTATTATTTATTATTTATTATTTTATCATTTATCATTTATCATTTATCCATCGTCGTCGTCGTCCTCGTCGTCGCCGTCGCCGTCGCCGCCGCCGCCGCCACCGCCGCCGGCGTCGGCGTCGGCGTCAGCGTCGTCGTCGTCGTCGTCGTCGACTGTGCTAGCGTGCAGACGTGTTCACTTCGAGCTCCGCTTTTTTCGATTTATTTCATCTTTCTGAGCATTCATTTTCATAGGTTTCAGTATACTGTTGTTTGAACACAAGGCAAGAGTGTTGCTGGTACCTCCAGTCCTCGTTTTGGCCGCCTTCGTGGTGTTTTTGCATGTTTGTTTTCAACATGCCTACTGTGCTTCAACATGCCTACTGTGAGAGACTCACAGGTTCCAGGGCCGAGCACTATAGGCCCACGCATGCAGTGCACAATGCACAGGAAAAGCCCACCTTCGCACACGTTGCGTCAGGCGGTAGGCCTGTATTGAAGGCCGGACCTGATCCTTTCATTGGCCTGAAACGTGATCATGGCATTCAGTGCCGCTTTATTGAAGGTGCGACTATTGATGAATACCTCGTGGCGATAAGTACAATTATCGGCCCGGAACACATACTTGCGGCTAGCAAGTGTGAAAAGCAGGCCAAGGTATTTTTTGACGAACCGCAGCTCGCCGCTACTGTGGTGGCACATGGGCTAAATATTCAGGGCTATTTTCTGGAGGTGTACTCGATTGGTGCCCCTAGTATTGGTATAACTATTTCCGGTGTGCCACCGTTCGTTACCAATGAGGCAATTCTCAACGTCCTTCGCCTTTACGAGCAGGTCACCACCAACATCCGGTACCTCTCACTTGGCACGAAACGTAAACATATTAAACATGTTAAGTCGTTTCGCCGCCAGGTTCGTATTCGCTTGGCGCCCGGTTCCGACTTGCCCTTTACACTCCAGGTTCCGCATGAAAATGATATCCATACCATCTACCTTTCATCGGATGCCATGAGTAAATGTGAACTTTGTAGGAAAATTGGTCATTCGGTTCTCATCTGCCGTAAGAGGAAAAGAGCCGTTCCCCCCTCAACTACTGCGCCTACCACTGCCACCCCTGCTCCTGAGCCAGGTACTAGCTCTGATGCTCCCAATGCAGGCCCAGTTGACCGCCCAGACGTTGCTGAACAACCAGGACCAGCTCCGGCGTCCTTGGCTGATGCCACCCCCGCCTCCACTAGGCCCACCACTTCTAATGCCACGCCCGCGCCCGCGCCTGCGCCTGCGCCCGAGAACGAGAAAACCCGCGCTACGCCTGGTCCAGTGTCAGCTGATGACCGTCGTGATGGTCAGCAACCTGCCCCAATGTCCTCGTCAGCAGAGCGCGCTGCCACTCCCTCTCAACGCTCTCAAGATGACGGTATGCCACCGGACCCAGATCCTCGCCCGAGCGCAGCACCAGACGTGGCCAGAAGAAGACGCCGCCAGTCGGATGCGACTGAGGATGACCTCATCTCTGACGCCGGAGATGACACAGATCCCCTGGTTGGAAATGCGCAGCCACTGCCCGTTTTTGACGCCCGTGATGATGCCTCCGAAGAGATGGACTTTGACGATGACACTGCAAGCGTTGCTTCTTTACCTTTTTCACAGCCAAACGAGCCGATTGATTTTTATACTCACCAGGAATGCGAGACTTTCCTTGATGGTCTGAAGAGTGTGAGGCGCGTCGCTGACAAGGCAAAGGACCTCGTACCTGACGTTCACAAGATACGGTATGCCCCCGGACCCAGATCCTCGCCAGAGCGCAGCACCAGACGTGGCCAGAAGAAGACGCCGCCAGTCGGATGCGACTGAGGATGACCTCATCTCTGACGCCGTAGATGACACAGATCCCCTGGTTGGAAATGCGCAGCCACTGCCCGTTTTTGACGCCCGTGATGATGCCTCCGAAGAGATGGACTTTGACGATGACACTGCAAGCGTTGCTTCCTTACCTTTTTCACAGCCAAACGAGCCGATTGATTTTTATACTCACCAGGAATGCGAGACTTTCCTTGATGGTCTGAAGAGTGTGAGGCGCGTCGCTGAGAAGGCAAAGGACCTCGTACCTGATGTTCACAAGATGCTGGTGTCTCTCCGCAAGTACAAGCGCTCAGTCAAACTCTCCCAGAATGATGAGAAGAGAGTCCAACGAATAATAAATGCTCTCATTGAGAAGAAGTAATTTCCGTCCTTTTTCCTCTCCATCCCATCATGTGCAGTTCAGTCAGTGTTTATCTGTTAGTCATGGTTCTTTCCTTACTATCTCTCAACACCAATGGTACCAATGACCCCAGCAAGCGTAGTGAAGTTATTCAATTTCTAAACCCATACCACTCCGGGAGATGAGGAGGAATGGAATTTTCGGTGGGGCAATAAGTGCTACTTCTCTCACGGTACCTCTGCTTCTGGAGGTATAGCCGTGCTCTTTTCTGACAGGTGTTCCCCTCAAGAGGTCTCCTTTAAAAGTATTCTTCCAGGTAGATGTCTCTGCCTCGATTTCGATCTGAACAGCATAAAAACTCACCTTTACAATATACATGCTCCAAATGCAGGGGAGGACCGAATTACCTTTCTCCGTTCCTTAGACCACTCCCTGGAAACATTACCAAATGAGGACCTTATCATTCTGGGCGGGGATTTTAACTCCACTGTAGATCCACTTCTAGACAGGAAAAGTATGCGTGAAACCCATAAACCATCCAGTGACGCCTTACGTGCACTCATTGCAAAGTATGATCTAGTTGATGTGTGGCGGGAACACCACCCAGAACAAAAGTCCTACACCTGGCACAGGAACATTCAAGGCCAACTTCAGTCTTCAGCTGCCAGGCTTGACCGTTTTTATGTATCAAGGTCTTACCTAAGTCTCCTACGCGGTTCATGCATTCTACCACCTTTCAGATCGGATCATAGTCCAGTTAAAATCAACCTTCAGACTGACACTGCCAGTCAGCCACTCTCATCCCCTCACTGGTGCTTAAACGTATCAGTCTTAAAAGAGGAGAACTATATCAATAACATCAGACAATTCTGGGAACAGTGGAAGCTCACCGAGCATAACTTCAATTCCTTGGCCCTCTGGTGGGAAGTTGGGAAGAAATATCTAAAGGCTATAACCCGAAATTATTGTACCCTTCGCAGTCAATTGCAAAAAGAGTTTGAGCTTGAACTTAGGAATGATATATCACGCTTGGAGTCCTTAGTCCCCCTTCCTGAAAGTGCATCGGAACTCTTAGCCCAGAAGCGCAGTCAACTAGAGCAGCTTACCTCGAACAAAGTCAAAGGGGCCTGTATTCGAACCAAATTTAATCACTTACACTATTTAAATTCCCCAACATCTTCCTTTTTTAATCTCGAGAAGAAAAAAGGGCGTCAAAGAGCCATCTCTGTAATACAAAACGAAAATGGCGAGATGGTATCCGATCCCAAGGAAATAGAGAAAACTGCCAAATCTTTCTATCAAACTTTATACACTAAATCAGACACAAATGAAAATTCCCAAGCTGAGTTGTTGGAAGGCCTTCCTCAGCTCTCTGAACTGACAAAGCTTTCCCTCGATTCTGACTTCGACTTTAAAGAGTTCACTCAGGCCGTCAAGGAAAGCCCCAGAAATAAGACCCCTGGCCTTGACGGTCTCCCCTTTGAGTTTTACAGGACCTTCTGGGATACACTAGGACATGATTTATTTCGTGTATTTAAGTATTCTATTGAGCACGGTGAGCTTCCAAAGTCTTGTACCAGATCTGTTGTAACGCTTCTGCCGAAGTCTGGCGACCTCAGTCTGATTAAAAATTGGCGACCTGTTTCTTTATTATGTACTGATTACAAACTTTTCACCAAAGTTCTCTCCAATAGACTCCGCCAATCTCTAGATGAGGTGATCCACCCGGATCAAACTTACACTGTTCCTTCTCGTACAATATATCACAACATCTCTCTCATTCGAGATATAATCAATATTGCCTACCAGAGGGACATGCCACTCGGCATAGTCTCCCTGGACCAGGAAAAGGCCTTTGACCGGGTGGATCATCAGTGGCTTTTTAGAACACTTTCAGCCTTTGGTTTTGGTGAAAAGTTTCTTAATTGCATCAAATTGATCTACAGCTCTCCGGAGTGCATCCTCAAACTGAACGGTAATCTCTCAGGCCCGTTTGATTTCGCCAGAGGCATCAGGCAAGGATGTCCCCTTTCAGGCTCCCTTTACGCCATTTGTATTGAGCCGCTTCTACATTACATACGACTCCATCCCGGTATCTCTGGTTTTTCTGCTGACAGTAAACTTCACAGCAAGCTAACGGCCTACGCTGACGACGTTGATATTTTTGTAACTAGAAATAGTGAATTTGACACCATAGCCAAGTGCCTAACTTTATATGAACGAGCTTCTTCCGCAAAGGTCAATGCCACTAAGTCAAAGGGTCTCTGGTGCGGCTCTTGGGTAAATACTAAGTCAAAGGGTCTCTGGTGCGGCTCCTGGGTAAACAGAACAGACGCACCCCTTAATTTCTCCTGGACAAATACGGGCCTTAAGTTCCTCGGCGTATACCTTGGGAACACTTCCACCTTTGAACAAAAGAACTGGGAGGACACTCTCAATCTAGTAACATCCAAACTAAACAAATGGAAGCCCATATTTAAGTTCCTTTCCCTAAGGGGTCGGGTTTTGGTCATCAATTGTCTTGTCGCCTCGAGACTGTGGCACAAGATGCACATTCTCTCCCCGCCAAGACACCTTATAAGTGAAATTCAGAAACTCTTCTTAAAGTCACTGTGGATCGAGAAGCGCCACTGGGCGAGCTATGAGCTGGTCTGTCTTCCACCGGAGTATGGGGGGCTTGGTCTGGTGGATGTCCCTTCAAAAGTCTGGTCTTTTCGTCTTAACTTTTTCAAACGGATGATCACACGTCAAGAGAGCCACCCTGCTTATGACCTATGCTTAAACATTTTTAGGGACTTTCTGTCCCTCTCCTATGACCATCAGTGGATCATCTGTGACACTCTGCCAGAGTATTGGCCGGATGATGTAAAGCCCTTTCAGTACCTAAGAGACTGCATAATTTCTCAGGGTTGTATTGACGTCTTATATGAAGGCAGTGACCTAACTCGTGAGGAAATCCTATCTGAACCTATATTTTTCAATCCAAGTCTAGCTACTCTCCACGTTCCTCGTCACTCTCTCTTTGCCTTAGCGGGCATTACTAAAATTGGTGATTTGATTAACCAGGACGGCTCTCTTAAATCCGCCGATGATATTCATCCACTTGTGCCCAAGCATTCCAAACGCATTTTATCTCAGAAACTTAATCGTCTGATCGGAACAATTCCGCCAAACTGGCTCAAAACTTTACAGAGTTCCGCTGCAGCCAACACCCCAAATAGACCAAAGGTCAAAGCTCTCTTCGTTTCAGACCCCTTCGATAGTGAATCAATGTTTCCTTTTGAGAGCCTCTCAACGAAGCATTTCTACACGCTGCTATGCAAGAAACATTACACTACCTATCGTACGCAGCTCCCAGGTCACAAATGGAGAGACATCCTATGTACAGAAAGATCTCCCCGCTTCAGTGCTTTTGCCCTCTTCCCAATCCCTAAATACTTTTAGTGATGTTCAATGGCGTATATCTCACGGTGCAATAGCCAACCAACATTTCCGTTATAATGCAGGCCTTGCAGCTTCTCCGTGTTGTCTTTTTTGCCCGGCCCAATTAGATGACCTCAAACATACATTTCTAGAGTGTCCGAACAGCAAGGACCCTAGGGACCTTGCTATTAGCATAGTCCGCAAATTAGATCCTGGGTACAGTTTCGACATTGAGGACTACATTTTTCTAATGAACCCATCCTCTAAAATCAGGCGGCAGATAAATTTAGTGTTCGTACTCATGAAATACGCAGTCTACAAGGCCCTCTCTAACAAGAGCTACGGCACTGGTCCGGTACTACCGGCTTTGATTTTTGCCACTTCCCTCAGACGCATTATCCAAATTGATTTTGATTTCTACAGGCTTAGTAACAAGCTGGACGCATTCACTGACTTCTGGTGCCAGACGGATGCCTTTTGTGATGTTGATGAAGACGTCTTACTCTTCACCTTTTAGCTCCACTCACTAGACGTAGACATTTCCACTGACCCTACATTTGACCTCCCCGGTCCGCAGGGTCATTGTTCTTGTCTTCTTTTTGCTCTTCACCTTTTAGCTCCACTCACTAGACGTAGACATTTCAACTGACCCTACATTTGACCTCCCCGGTCCGCAGGGTCATTGTTCTCGTCTTCGTTTTGCCACCTAGACATTTCCACTGACCCTAAATTTGACCTCCCCGGTCCGCAGGGTCACTGTTCTCGTCTTCTTTTTGCCACCTAGACATTTCCACTGACCCTACATTTGACCTCCCCGGTCCGCAGGGTCACTGTTCTTGTCTTCTTTTTGCCACCTAGACATTTTCACTGACCCTACATTTGACCTCCCCGGTCCGCAGCGGTCACTGTTCCTGTCTTCTTTTGCCATCTAGACATTTCCACTGACCCTACATTTGACCTCCCCGGTCCGCAGCGGTCACTGTTCCTGTCTTCTTTTTGCCATCTAGACATCGTCACTGACCCTATATTTGACCTTTCCGGTCCGCAGGGGTCTTGTCTTTGTCTTCTTCTTGCCACGTAGACATCTTCACTGACCCTTCATTTGACCTCCCCGGTCCGCAGTGGTCACTGTTCTTGTCTTTTTTGCCATCTAGACATCCTCCTTTGACCCTACATTTGACCTACCCGGTCCGCAGGGGTCTTGGTTCTAAGTCTTCATTCCTACCATCCTGGCATCATCAGACACGTCCAACATTACCTGCCGTCCCAGCCTTATTATTCTACTGATACAAAGTATCCTCTAGGGCCTAGTGCCTTCTTATACGCCACCGAACATCTCTTCCAGTTCCTACCCTTTTCAATCTCGGATCTATTCATTTTCCTACTGCTACTTTTTTTCTGTATTCGAAGAGCAGCTTCGGCCTGTCGGTTGCGCGGGTTTTGTCTAATAGGGCAACCAAACATCTTCCCTTTATTCCATATACCCCTAGTGACTGTAGTGACTTTGACCTTTGTAGTCAACTATTTTTCCAGTGTGATATCTCTAACTCGTCAACATGAAGGAGCCTGTCGGGTGCAGTGGGCAGGCGCGGTATTCTTATACGTTGATTCCCATCCTTTGCATCATACTTCTGCACTTACCTAATTTTTCACTTCTTTCTCTTTTCAGGACGAACGAGACACCTCAAGCCCGGACGGGTAGCTGGTCTTTCACCGGCGATGACCCCGAAATACGCCCAATTTTAACACATAATCCTAACATTTCAGAGCCTGAACTGAAGGAGTCTCTTTTCCCCTTTTAACAATATCTTCACTGCAGCTTCTCGCTGTTCCCAATCAGTTCTTTCTGATTAACTTTTTGGACTTTGTAACAATTTAACCCTCCTCTAACAAGTGGAAATGATGATTAGTATACACTCTATTCTCGCATAGATCTATCCAGTATACTGACCTGATCCAATACCTATTATTTTCATTATTATTTTCATTATTTTCATTATTATTTTCATTATTTTCATTATTATTTTCATTATTTTCATTATTATTTTCATTATTATTATTATTATTAATATTATTTTCATTATTTTTATTTTCATTTTTATTTTTACTATTTTTACTATTTTTACTATTTTTACTATTATTACTATTATTACTATTATTACTATTATTACTATTATTACTATTATTACTATTATTACTATTATTACTATTATTACTATTACTACTATTATTACTATTATTACTATTATTACTAATATTACTATTATTACTACTAGCATGATACCCATGGCGAGCACATACGCACAGGGTGCATGTGGTCAGAGGATGGGATAAGGGGTAAAAAATATAATGGCACCGTATGCAGTATTAAGGGTGGCCAAAAATCATGCTTAAGTCATGTAGAAAATCCCTGAATATTATGGGCTAGAATTGCAGCAATGGCTGGTGACGGACGGGTAGAGATGGTGCCGATTCCAAGACTTTGTCCCCTGGACATTCCTCCCCCTCCCGATATCTGCCTCTGGAATTTTGCCCGCCGGACATTTNTACTATTATTACTATTATTACTATTATTACTATTATTACTATTATTACTATTATTATTATTATTATTAAATACGTTGAATCATCTTCCGAACAGTAGTATAGGAGGAGTGTAGGAGTTACAAAACTACGTCCGAATTTTATTGGTCCTGGGCCCAGTTTACAGCAAACTCCAATATGAGGGCACAATGGGGGACACTAGGAAGCGTTTTACAGGGTGGGCCAAAAAACTGTGCCAACATGAAATTGGTATAAAAATGAAGCTTATGCTCCAGCGCATCTCGCAAAATCAATTTAATATGACTGTGATATTTCGTTTCGCCACAACCACGAATTTCCTAACTGTTGCTTGCGTTATTTCTTGGACACCCTGTAGTTCATGCTCAGTGTTATATCTAGGCCATTATTTTAGAGTGGCGCCGAGCCATGCCGCCAAAAGGAGGCGTCATTGTGCCCTTTTTTAACCCCCTAGCATGCCCCTAAAAATTTTTTTTAGGCTTTTAGTACCCCCAGACCCTTTGCCATGGTCCCTTTTGGTCATATCACCTTAGAAACTGGCTTAAATTGGCTGTTGACTGGAGTTATAGAGACCTTTTGGACTTTTTAGCTTTTCAAATTCCGTTAGAAGAAATGTCGCGAATGAAAAGTGCCCTTTTCTAGGTTGAAGTGCCCTTTTCGCAAAGTTTGCACCATGCCCTTCTGAAATCCTAGATATAACACTGCATGCTGTTGTAAGCACTTCAAAGCCCCCCAATGTATCCCTTTTCATACTATAGTATTGGGCTACCCTGGGAAAGACCAATAAAACTCGGACTTACTGTAAATTCATGTAGTTTTGTACTTTTTGCATACTCCTTCATCAGGCGAAACTACTATGTAAGGCGACAGACCCCAATTTAATGGGATGTTCATAGAAGTGTTACATCATTCGACGTCCAGGCGCCGTATGCACAAAACATCTTAAGTGTAAAATTTCCCTTAAACTATTGTTCCAAACAAAAGATAATGAAATCTTACACTTAAGATGTTTTATGCATACGGCCCCAGACTTTTAGAGGGAAGTTTAAATTACAGTTCGTAAGGAGAGAAACAGACATCCTCTTTTTGGAATATTCATGCCACATAAGTTTTTCTGGCCTAAAATCTTCGAGTATAGCAATCCAATGTACAATGCTGCTGTTACCCAGAATGCACTGCCATGGCTTTCCGATCTTTCCATCGAGGGGAGCCTCAAAGCATCTCTCACGTGGGCCGTCCTCCGATTGGTACCTTGAAACCATTGTTGCACTCTTCTTATTCTAAATAACCGACACGAGAAAAATCAGACATTCTCTCTAATTTTCGGCATTCTTTTGACCATTAGGCCCCGATTACATAGAGCTATACGCTATTCGATATTCTAGGCACGTTTCACAGGGCACGCGTATAGTGTGAATCGAGCAAGGTAATTTCCATGATCGGTTTACATAAGACTAAACTATTCTGAGGGCACGCTATTCGCTTGTACCGTATACCGAATACCGAATAGCGTAGGCTTACTGGATATAGCATAATCATAAAAAGCATAACATAATCTTAAACCTAGTACCCAAAGTTATACCCAGTTGAGATGTACAAAAAGTGTCCTGGATATCATGGTTTTTTACACGGGAGCGAGGTGCAGATGGCACGTGCAGAGGGAGCGCATCTTGTGCAATACCCCATAACAGTTGGTGTTCAGTATCAGAGGCGATTTCGAGAAAAAAGCAAAAGAAGGGTTTTAGTTTAATGGAGAATGCATTACACAGTCAAACTTCGAACGAGTATTTTGCAACACCTGTCGCTTCGAAATCGATGTGATCTTCACAAAATGTACATTGCGACCTACTTATTTCAAATATGCCATTAACTCATTTCAACAAAATTTTCATGGAACCTCGTTTGCAGGTGAGGGCCACCGGTGAGTTTGCTACGCGGTGACTCTGCGAGCCATCGATCGATCGACCCGTCGCGACGTCATACTGTGGATTTTGCGTCATGAAAAAGTCACGTCCCCACGTTGCTTAGCGACTCATAGGAAACTCAAAATGTAAACACGGAAGTGAACGCTGGTTTTGACATGTTTGGTCGCTGACTGGGTGTCTCATCGTATTGCATAAAATTCCCCCAAACCCTGATAAATGGTGCAAACTTGCATTGTCAGCGGGTGCAAAGTCACGTGCTGCCAAGGGAAATCTGGCATAGAATTCCAGATGAATACGAATTTCCGTCAAAAGAGCGCGGTGGTACAGGATAATGCACTACACATGCTTGTCATTAGTGTACATTAAGGAAACCATACCCTCCAAAGCAAATAGAGTCGTTTTTAGCATTTTGATTTATGTTTTCATGAGTGTATAATGTTCAGATTCATTGATCATGCCTAAATGGATTCGAATTTCTGATGTGTTGAAAATATACAGGGTGTTATATAAAAATGTCATCATCAGAACATTAACAATCGAATAGATATGTTGTCATTAGACAGCCGAACCAAGGTTATTTAGGCTGTTTTTTTTAGGGATTGACCTTCTTTCATGTTCCTATGATTAAATCAATCCGAAAATAAATCCCACCACGTCGGTTTTTGGTCAGAAATTGTCAGAAATGCAACTGTCTACATGTTTTGATACCCCTTGTATACCCCAACATTATGTAATATCAATTTTCATCATATTTTTGTTTGTCATCTTTCTGCACAACCCAGCTACAAGTTTTAATTCATGGTTTCACTTTTTAAGGCGAAAACTCCAACAAAACATTGGCGGCATACAAGTGTACAAATAATTTTTGGTTCTGGAAAATCACATTGTTGCATAATAGACTAAGGGCGTTACATGAAATCTAAAAATTTCTTGCGCGGTTCATAGTGGGCAAGCGTGCGCATATCACAAATAAGTTTTTAAAGGATTTATTATGAAAAATTGGAACAATAACGGTATTTTTTCAAAGTGTTCAAATAATTTTTGGGTGGACTGTACTTATGCACATGCTTTACTGGGGATTCGTCTAGAGTTTGTGCTGATTCTCTTTGTTGGACTCGTATCCTTTTCTGACATTTGGGTTTCAGCTCAGTCTTTCTAGAGTTTCAGATAGTAAAGTTCCAGCCTGAAGAAGACCCCGGTTGGGGTCAAAAATTTGCTAAATATTCTGGAATTGACTTTATATTCTGAAACAAAGTTCAGGTTCGATAATTCAGCAAAGGAAATATTTTACAGAGTGTCTCCAAAATGCTCACCCTTTCTTGGTCACTAGGGGGTCGGGTGTAAAAAATGTCCTGACACATCATCCATGTGACTTAGTACCTTCCGGCATTGCAAATCGAACGACAAAATGGCCGAGTTCAGCCCAGCGTATATCCTATATAAATCGCTGTATCCGTATACTGCATACCGTATAGAGTATACCGAATACCGTATACTTCTATGTAACGTACACTCTTGTTTCAAAAATATTGTCCAATACAATGCTTTTATACACCCGGTGCGTCCGTGCGCCCATGCCTATTTTAATGACAATAAGGAGGTTACTTTAATAGCCCGCGTATTTCGAAAAGCGAAGGCGTGTTTAGGCCAAAATATGACAATTTTGGGAAGACTTTTCTCGTCCATCAGGCATCGCACTTCAGTGGTTTCTTTTCATTTGGCAGCAGTATATTTGTGCGCAGGGCGCAACGTTGAGATTTTTTCACTATTCAAGAGGATTCGGGAGATATTCAAAAAGTTCATTTTTGACCAATTTTTGGCACAAATTACATAATTATCATTACTAAGAATTAGAATTTGCAAATTAACTCAACGTCGTGCCCTGCACATATGTATTCCCCAACATTTGGTGATAAAACGCCAGGTCCCAGTCGCCTTGTTGCCGAGAAATCTATGACGAAAAAGTCAAATGGGGGGTCTCATTGTTTTCTTAATTAGCTGATTAATAAAAGATGAAAGCACGTAGTTTTCAATTCAGATGTGTAGAACAAGAGTAGCAATTTCACAGAAATACATGAAATCGATGCTACCTTTGAAAAAATATGAATTGTTTTCAGTCGCCATCTGCAGTGCGCTTCCTTATGGCTACCGCCCGCATAAGTTCAAACCCACACATATTCTCTCATGGTCTGCCTCACCGTGGATATTCAGAATGGAATGGAAATTATTATCCCTTACAGAAATTTTGTGGTAACGCTAGAAAATGCTCACTACCTTGCTGAGTTCTATGTATGCTTCGGCCTTGAATTCTGGAATGGACAGGTAAAATTTCTGCTGTGCGAAGTCGAATGATGCACTGAAACCGAAAAAAGATTTTTTAAAGTACATGTACATGAATAAAAAATGTACAAGTCAACCCAACTTCAAAATGGGCAAAATGCCAGGCCCGTGCAACAGACACTTAAAGTGAACACAATGATTAAAGCACAAACCACAGTATTTAACTGTTGACTGAGCACAACCTTGGATTTGCTATAAGCCGTAGTTAAACTATACATAGGGCCGATTTTTTAAACGATAGTTAAAGCCTCACTGTATTGAATTCAGAAATTGCTTACGTCCTCCGACGTTAGTGTAGTGTAAAATGTACTATACTCTATCTGGGTGCATTAGAGCTCTGCATGCAGTTTTTTCGTTGTGTTCTGAAAACTAGGGCTTGATTCTTTGAAATACGTATCAGGCAAGCATTTTGGGGACCTTCACGAGGCTATGAGACCTCTACCTGCACTCTCCTAACACTTTGAAAATGTCGTAAAATTCAATACTGTGAGGCTTTAAGGTAAACCTCGGTTTAACCATCGGCTTTTCTGACAAACCGTGAATTAACCAAAGTAAACATTTTGACTTTTAGAATGTTTGGCTATCAACGATTCATAAAATCGAAAAATTAACTTCGATTAATAAACAGTATGTCAACAGAGGGTGAATGAAACCCGAGGGTTATCTTAGCCATCGTTTATTAAATCGGCCCATAAAATACCCGGGTTTTTTTGCGGTCACCTATGAATTGCCGGTGTGACAGGAATCAACCTCCCAAGAATGGCGATCCGCCAAACAAAAGCCCGCTATTGTAAGTTTTATTCGAACGGTCATGGTCTCTCTAGCCATATATTCTAATCCCTCGCCCTGCAATAAGACCGGACTTTGATTCCAGGGGGACTTGGGTTCCTTTCACACCGGGCTTCAAGAACCCCGGGACTGAAAAACACGGCTTTTGAAACAACGGCAAGCTCGCCGTGCTTTTCGAAATCCCCGTGTTTTCTTTAGTTCTTAGTACGGCTACAGATTGCGCAGCCATTAAGTGGCGTCGTTTTCGTGCCTCCAACAAAGTGTGCCAATACAGAAAATGACCGCACTTGTCGGCGGGCTATCTAACTACAATGTAGTAGTGTGACCTCTCGCCGGGCTTTTCGTGCACACGGGTCTGGAAAAACACGGGTATTTTCAACAGGTGCAACCATAGCTATAGGCTCAAGGAAAGTAAACCAAGTTACCCTAACATCATTAGGTAACTGCGACATGGATTATTTACAGTTGACTTGTGTACGTTTCCAAGCTTGGCATTTTGCCCATGTTGAAGTTAGGTTGACTTCGAATAGGACAGGTATTCAATTCCTGGTCGAGTACTTCCACGCTGGTGATTCAAACACAAAATTATTTTATTCGTACGCGAAGTCGTTGACGCATAACTAATGGTGCTTGTCGCATTCGCAGTTCATCTGGTAAATGGAAGGGGTGACGGGTGATTACATAATAAGCTGTCACCCCTTCTATTTGCCTAAACAACTGCAAAAATAGTCAACACGATTAGTTATGCTTGGGTAAAAATCGCGTACGAAAAAAAGATTTTACGTTTGAATCACCAGCGTGACTTCACCAAAGTAAAACATGGTCAGATGGAATCAAATGATCGCTAAATGGGTCGCCCGTTAAATCCTACAGAATCGGATAATGGTATTAAATGAAGCGCCATAAAACCCATATTACAGTAATTAGTGCTTGAAAGAAGCTTCATATTTACAAGGCCCTGTATAATGCTGTAGGTTGCTAAGGCCCGGTTTGCCGAAAATATCAAATTACCGATACCAAGGTAAGCCAAAAGTTCATTTATAGGACTCAATTGAAGCATGCTACAGAAATTAGGTCTTTTAAATACATGTATAATACTAATCCAGAACGCCCACACACGACGACGAAGGGAGCAAGCGCTGGTTGACAAGGGCTTCAGGGTCGTGAAACTTTCGTGCAGCCTTTGTTAACTGGCCTGTTCGTATAGCGCGTAGCTCTATGTGATCGAAGCCTTAGGCTGCAATCACATACACGCTACAATGGCTTCATGGTCGCGTGCCGTTTGTAAAGCCATTGTTAACCAGCGTGTCCCTGTAGCGTGTAGGTCTATGTGATTGCAGCCTTAACCCTAGCGTATTATCACACATGGAGACAACTAGTCACAGACTGGAGACAACTAGTCGCCACTGAGCTACTGGCGACCGGAAGGATCCAGCTGGAATAACTGGAGGCGACTGATTAGTCGCCAGAAACGGTGGATTTTGGCTTACTGTATTTTGCGTAACATTACGCCGATTTAGCGTAATATTACGCCAAGGGAGAATTCATTATTTTGCTAGCATAGAAAGTAGTTCTTGAAACTTCGCGCAGTGATCCCATAACTCACAGAGATCCGCGACCACGTGGCAGACGAAGTGAGCACCGTTACAGGCCTTATGATTACTTGTGTCTGTAAATAAACAAACGAAAATGTAGGCCTAAAGGGGCTGTTTCACTTTGAATTCAAGATTGCGATTTGTGATCTGTGGGAAAACTGAAAGAGCTATGATCTTGCAATTTGGAGGGATAATT
>NMRB01001031.1:211103-232064 GCA_002633025.1 Notospermus geniculatus | reverse complement strand
AAAACCCCCCCCCCCCCCCCCCAGATGGGTCATCCTTCAGACTGTTGTCAATATGTTGGGAAAACAGAAGTAAACTCATGTTGGGAAAACAGAAGTAAACTCGTGCAGATGCAGACTTCACAAAGAAAAGACATTAAGTATACACAAGCATAGTAAACCATGGATGGATCAGACAGATGCTGGCTATATTTCCTGTCTTCTGCTTAGAAGTCAAACACAACTGAAACAGCCAAATGGGACCTACTTCGATGTCCCTAATAGAGAGGTTTCCTGACAGAGAAGTTCGCAAAGGGATTTTACACACATGGTACAAAAAATGTCAACATTTCACTCCTTGTAGCAAACCACTGCAAGGAGTGCACCAGACACAGAATACACAACTGCAGGGTAGCGACAACAGAGTTCATTCTACCACTCCCACCTACACTCCTTTCGCAGTGTCTTCTCACTCGTACCTATCGTTCATAGACACTGCTTACAATGGCCCGATCCCCGCCGATTTACCACTAGAGGGCGTTTGCGTAACTAACGAAATACATGAAACATTTTCTGATTGGTTCACTGTCAGCGTCCTTGACAACCACCGCAGACTGGTCACTCGTCGGAAAGCGTTTTATATGGGACAGTTGCATTATGACGTAGCACGACTAGTCTACAACAACAGCAATGGCTGCCCCCCCCCGTGTCCAGTATGCAGTGTCACTTTGCACTTTTCAGTGTTTAGCTCGTGCCTTTTTTGTTTTGAAACATCGCTAAAGAAGTGGATAACGAGATTATTCTGTTTGTAGTGATTGATCTTGTTGAACAGGCCGAAGCTGGGAGCAACGCCGGCGCTGTTTCCCGCGCTATTTGGCCGCTGACCAGTGCTGCCACCATGCGGTAAATCGGCGGGGATCGGGCCATTGTAAGCAGTGTCTATGAACGATAGGTACGAGTGAGAAGACACTGCGAAAGGAGTGTACTCCGGACCCACCATGCACTTGGTGTGACTGCTAATGCTAGTCCCACCAAAAGGTAGTAAACACAAACACAGACAGTACAATTTACCTGCAAAGAGAACAATGGGCATGAAATAGTAGCAGGTTTCTAACGTGAAAGACATAGCTTCCTACCAGACAAACCCACAAACCATAAGGCATCAATCGCCAGCACACCTTACTAGGCCAAATCCCCATCTTCAAAAAGATGGCATGATCCCATGTTAAACAAGGCGTCCCTAAGCAAAGAGAATAATGTGTGACAATGGAATGAAAGAACAGCCAACAGTTGATTTTGTTATCAATATCTTTATTTTAATGACATTATGTACACTTAGTCAAAAAGACCAAAGCCCATGTCATCATCTGATTCTTCCTCAGATTCTTCCTTCTTGGCTTCTGGAAAGAGAAAAGAGAAAGAAAATGGTCAACTTAAACATCTATGTCCAGGCAATATTGTTCAGTTTAGAACAACTGTCAGGTGGGAACAGGGCAAGAATCTCGACAAGTGATGAAGTACAGGGTTTTGAGATAATTTCTTTCACCACCATCGACCACTATTTGACAAACATGTCAAAAAAGACCTATGTACAGTGTGAAGACAACGCTGGGATTCAAAATTGGTGAAAATAATCCAAATGAGCTTTGGCAACCAAAAGGAGGCCAACACTGGTTACACAATACTTGCCTTCCTTAGTTTCAGCAGCGGCTTCACCGCCACCAGCTCCTGCAGCAGCAGGAGCAGCAGCAACTGCACCACCAGTGGGTACACTAGCAAGTTTCTCACGACCTGAAAAAATAGAGCATTCCCTTAATAGTGGATTCCATAGGCCAACCTCGGACACCAGCCTACCTCAATCTATTAGAGGATCATACAAGCAAGACAGCAGAGAATATAAAATAGTGCCAATGGCACTGTGCCCGCTTGGCTTGGAGCAGTATTATGTTATGTATCCTATTACCCTTGATAGAAATTTGACGAAGATCCATCACTTCGTTATGTTTGGGGTTTTGGCCCCCTAGTGGCAAAGTCAAGAATAAGATTTTTCCGAAAATTCTTCTGAGTTGTTACAGCCTAGAGGTAGGTACATGTATGTGCGAAGTTTCAAAGCAACCGGTCAAGCCATTACAAAAAGAGCCAATTTCGTAATTTCAGACAAACTTTGACCCCTGTGACCTTCCAAAGTAGGTCAAATTTAAAAACTCAAGTATTATCTTATGTATTCTCATTAGATATACCCATGATAAAAATTTGACAAAGATCCATCTCTTGGTGAGGGAGAAATAGCACTTTTAGTGATTTTGGTTTTGGCCCCCTAGTGGCAAAGTCAAGAATCAGATTTCACCGAAATTCTGTCTGTAAGTTGCTATAACCTAGAGGTGAATGTGTACAAAGTTTCAACACGATAGCTTGAACCATTATCAAATTATAGCCCTTTGAAATTTTTCACAAAACGCCCCCTGGAGGCCAAAGTAGGAATCCAACCGCACTCAAAATCGAACTCGACCTAGATCTTAGGCCCATATAAACACCCACCAAGGACCAAAAAGATTCCTCGAAAAATAAAGGCGCTAGAGCGCTAACAAACCAAAGTTTACGGACGTACGGACGTACCGCCGTACGGACTAACGCACGACAGACCACCACTCAATGACCCCAACCACAGCATAAGCCCTGCTGGGCCTTGTGGCCAAGCGGGCTAAAAATTACCCTCAGCCAGGACTTCTTCTATGTCCTTTCCTTTCAATTCACTGATGATTTTGTTGATCTTGTCACTTTCGGCTTCAATACCGACACTTCCGAGGATCTTTTCAATGTCGGCCTTGGATGGATTCGACTTGCCACCGAGGACAGCCAGGAGGTATGCGGCCACGTAACGCATTCTGAAATAGATTGTTTAGACTATGAACTAGCAGCAGTTGTGATAAGACTCGGCTAGCTTGTACACCGACCGACCTTAGGCTAAGTGGTCCGAGTCACTCCAATGAAAAAGTGCAAAAATAAGAGTTCATTACCCGGTACATGATTAGGCCTAGTTTTCATAGCATAGCATAGCATATGGGGCTTTGTGGTCCCGTTGGATCTTTGCCCAAGATTAATTTTCATGAAAGAATAGGCCTACCGGTAACCTTGTTGACGAAAGTTATGGGGGTACCGGTAGGCTAGGCCTAGCTAGCTGCCTCAAGCTGACGCTTGTTACGTCTATCTCAATTTAGGGCCAATTTAGTGAGGGCCAATTAGTGTGTGACCGGTCTTTCCAGCATCGCACACGTGTGGACGGACATTCACTCAGTGCACTCAAGTACATTTGGCTGTGCACAGCATGCACATGGCAGGAACAGCGCACACCAGTCCAGCCAGGCATGCAGCACCAGCCCGACCATGCCGCCGACTACCGGGTATTTTTTGAGAGACTGGGGAGACACTAACCAACGAAAACAAGGAGTCGTTTTGTTCAAAAGTACCTGCTTTTATTCAACAATGAAATTTTTCGAAAAAATATGTCTTTTTTTGCCAGTTATACATACTTTTAAGTCTCTAAGCAGACACGAAGTTCGCAAAGGGATTTTACACACATGGTACAAAAAATGTCAACATTTCACTCCTTGTAGCAAACCACTGCAAGGAGTGCACCAGACACAGAATACACAACTGCAGGGTAGCGACAACAGAGTTCATTCTACCACTCCCACCTACACTCCTTTCGCAGTGTCTTCTCACTCGTACCTATCGTTCATAGACACTGCTTACAATGGCCCGATCCCCGCCGATTTACCACTAGAGGGCGTTTGCNGTTTACAGCATATTTTCATATCAATAAAATTGTACGTCTATATTTCCTTTCCATTTCATGAAAAAAAACAAGGCAGTAGTTGCCTGCCCCGCAAAAAATGAAACACGACCCTGTACTGTAGGCTGATTCCCATTGCTGATGAATGTTCATATCTATTTGCAGCTGGCTGACCATTTTTGCAATGGTATCGGTGTCCTTCAACAAACTGCAACGCCAGGGTCTTTCCAAGGGTTTGAAAAGACAGGAAATAAGACGCCCACAGAATCAGGAGAAGGTGTGTATTGTCACGACAGAAGTCAGAGTGCTCAATCTGTCAGTTCTTCATAAAACATGGTTGCCACAGGGCATTAAAAAGCATTAAAAGTCATTATCTCCATTCTGTGCTTTTTTAAGGCATTAAAAAGGCATTATTTTTACTGCAAAGCAAACAGAGGCATTAAAAAAGGTCTTAAATTAAGCCTATAGTAGGTGTTGTGTCAAAACAGCATTGCTCAAGCGCGCTTTTAGGCCCTTAGGCCTAATCACTTTTAGACGAATTAGTGATTTCAGCAATGGGTGACAGAGCATTGATTGCACTGCAGAGCAATCATGCGTCGCTTGGCTTGTACTCAATCATGTCAACAATAAAGGAAGTTCAAAAATGTTTTGTTATCTTTGACTCAGATGTGCAATTTGAATGAATATGAAGCCCGAATATGTTGCGATTTGGCATTAAATTTTGCCTAGACGTGGCATTAAAAAGTCATTAAAAGTCATTAAATGTGTTGTTGTGATTGCTGTGGCAACCATGTAAAACTTGACCCTGAAATCTCTTCAAATCTCCAGGATTTACTTGTAATTTGTCTGTTCTCATGCATTTATTATGAGATTTCTGGTCTTGGGTTTCCCAGTTAGTACAATGAAGCGTTTATACCCTTTCTCTGTTGTTTTTTCTTCAGATTTTGCTCCTCTCTTTGCTCAGCTGATAGCAAGAACTGCCAAAGATATTGATGTCTTAATTGACTCCTTACCGAATGAGGAATCTTCCACAGACTTGCAGGTACAGCTCATTAGCAGCAGGATTCCGTTTGAAAAATTTTCTGCATGATTTTATGGCAGCTACAATGTCCTGCAGTGTTTGCTTAGGCAATTTCATACACTTAACCATCACCGAGTATTCCGTCATGTTCAGGAATGTTCACATTCTTTCAGGTTGCATGTTTGAAAAAGTTAGAGGCAGACAACCATGAAGCAGCAAGAAGACTGGAGGAAGTGGTCAAACGTGGTGAACTGGTGCTGGAACAAATACAACAAGCTTTGCATGAAATAGCTGTATCACAGCTTGAGTCACAAAGTCTGGAGTATGATGGAGTCATCAATAGATGAAGATATGAGAGTCCTTATAGGCTTAGTGGCCTACAGCAAACATTCTCATTTTGTCACTGGTCCTTTGTGTGATGGTGCAGGTCGATAGGACTTCTTTGCAGTGTGCTGTACCAGTGTACCAGATGTCTTATGATGCCCTAATGCGTCGACATAACTGCCATCTCCCAAGTTCACAACTGCTGCTTATATTGAGGATGCAGGCAAATTAATTGGGCTGTGAACCATCTGATTAATATGAGGCCACCAACATTTTCTACCATAGTATGTCTATGATCAGAGGAAAGCTTCATGCATCTATATTACACGAGGAAAATGCACCTTTTCTTGTGACAACTCCTGAGTGGGGCATATTGGAAACTTCAATATCCAAACTGATCAAAACCAGTTCATGAGACAAGTGGGTTGATCTCCTCATGACATGCATGTCTTCAGTGTAATGATTCTCTTTCATGTGTTCAGATCTCCTTTCTCTGTATTTTTGTACGTCAAATGGAAATTGAATAAAATGGACATGAAAAATTAAGCAGAAATTTCGCTACATATATTTTATTTCTCTTCCAAGTAATACCATGGAATACATACACATGGGACTTCAAACAAGGCCGAGTTAAATGTTAATACATGTAGATTATATACAGTTACAAAACCTAACAAAGCACTACAATGGTTGAAGGGATATTTAATACATACAAACCTCCCAACTTCAAAGAACATATGGAAGACCAGTCAAGTCCCAATGCAACAAACTACAAGTCATGATACATGTAGGTACTTGTGTGGCGGTCTTGGAAAACCCATCAGATTGCAGGTGAATTGATCTGCAACTGTTTACGTGTCATTAGTACATTTCAACTATTGAAACGTGTGGGTTCACAAAGACCAAACTTTCCTCATGTAGATTATATACAGTTACAAAACCTACCAAAGCACTACAATGGTTGAAGGGATATTTAATACATACAAACCTCCCAACTTCAAAGAACATATGGAAGACCAGTCAAGTCCCAATGCAACAAACTACAAGTCATGATACATGTAGGTACTTGTGTGGCGGTCTTGGAAAACCCATCAGATTGCAGGTGAATTGATCTGCAACTGTTTACGTGTCATTAGTACATTTCAACTATTGAAACGTGTGGGTTCACAAAGACCAAACTTTCCTCATGTAGATTATATACAGTTACAAAACCTACCAAAGCACTACAATGGTTGAAGGGATATTTAATACATACAAACCTCCCAACTTCAAAGAACATATGGAAGACCAGTCAAGTCCCAATGCAACAAACTACAAGTCATGATACATGTAGGTACTTGTGTGGCGGTCTTGGAAAACCCATCAGATTGCAGGTGAATTGATCTGCAACTGTTTACGTGTCATTAGTACATTTCAACTATTGAAACGTGTGGGTTCACAAAGACCAAACTTTCCTCATGTAGATTATATACAGTTACAAAACCTACCAAAGCACTACAATGGTTGAAGGGATATTTAATACATACAAACCTCCCAACTTCAAAGAACATATGGAAGACCAGTCAAGTCCCAATGCAACAAACTACAAGTCATGATACATGTAGGTACTTGTGTGGCGGTCTTGGAAAACCCATCAGATTGCAGGTGAATTGATCTGCAACTGTTTACGTGTCATTAGTACATTTCAACTATTGAAACGTGTGGGTTCACAAAGACCAAACTTTCCTCATGTAGATTATATACAGTTACAAAACCTACCAAAGCACTACAATGGTTGAAGGGATATTTAATACATACAAACCTCCCAACTTCAAAGAACATATGGAAGACCAGTNTGGTGACTATAAAACGCAGACCCTACTAGAAAACGAAGACCCTGGTAGCTATAAAACGCAGACCCTACTAGAAAACGAAGACCCTGGTAGCTATAAAACGCAGACCCAACTAGAAAACGAAGACCCTGGTGACTATAAAACGCAGACCCTACTAGAAAATGAATTTCGTGGGATCCACCATATCACATTGAAGTTTGACCAACAGCTGTCTAGAAAAGATACTTGAAACCCAAAGGCTAAGAATCCATTTACACAATTTTCGAGCAGCGTGATGTCGTATCCTTTGTCCTTAATATACAGCCGAAAATTCTAAAGCTGAATCAAAGCCCGGAATCAAAGATAAGATATAATTGAAAAGCAAAGTTCATTATGTTGGCTTGTGAATGACTTTCTGTCCTGTCCTCATGTAGGCTACCTGTGAAGTTTGTGTTAACCAACAACACTGGTTGCAAATATGTACCATTGTCTTTTCATCAGCATGGACTTTTTGTCAGTGTGTTTGGCGAATCAATTTATGGTCACTGTGGGGCCTTGTTCTCACTTTCTTTAAGGTATTTGATCATACAGATGGCTGCACCCCTGAACTGAGGATACCCTGTTCACCTACATGTACTCTGATGTCTATACCAATATGTGGTTGGGTGCAGGAGAAACATTAGTCATATTCCCTTAGCAAGCGCAACCAGAACACTCATGGACATACTTCGTAGCCTATACGTACGTTTTTTCGCAATTCATTCCGTAGGTTCTTCCCCACCTGATTATACAAAGTTTCAGACAGAGGTAAAAAGGAAGACCCCGGCAAAAATTCATAAAAAAAGATATTGAAATATTCACCAAAATCCAATCAGGCGTCACCCTCCTACAGGGTGTAACGGAAATATGCGCGGGGAAAATGTACAGCATTTCCATCAGTCTACAAGAATTTTCTAGTAGGGTCTGCGTTTTATAGTCACCAGGGTCTTCGTTTTCTAGTAGGGTCTGCGTNCAGGGTCTTCGTTTTCTAGTAGGGTCTGCGTTTTATAGCTACCAGGGTCTTCGTTTTCTAGTAGGGTCTGCGTTTTATAGTCACCAGGGTCTTTGTTTTATAGTAGGTCTAAGGTCTTAGGTCTTAGGTCTTCGTTTTATAGACACCCGATTAGGGCATCCACCTCCCCATCCGGCCCCGAAGCATAAACCATTTCTGGAACAAAACCATACCTTCCAGCGCAGACCAACGGAGACGATTGAAGGAATTCCCCCACCCACGGTCTGAGCCAGAGCGGGAAAAATCCACAACTACAACCAGCGTGGTTCCGAAAGAGACCTGTTACACCTGCAAAAGCCCATCGACCTCTCAATAAACACTCACTTCCCGTTCAAGCATTGCGCATGCGCAAAAGGAAAAATTCGATCAACACCTTCCCAATACATGGTCTTGCATGTAGGCCCCTTGTTACCCTACATGCCACCTCTCTGACGACCCTCACTCGTCAGTACATGGCCCTTACCGCGCCGAATGGTCACCGTTGAATGGCAGAACCCAGACAACGCGGATAGCCTTCCAGTAATGAAAAAATAAACCAACTTACTCAGGAGCGAAACAGTGCCGTCCACTCCGGCCGCCATGCAGAAAAGAGAAGGGTTCGCTCCCTTACCGACAGGGGTCACTGTGGATCGGCTATCAGTCCATCCATCAACATATGGTGCACGTCTATCATGTCTATGACAAGCAGAAGCCGTTGGTTCATTATAATCAAATAAACCTTTTTTTAAACTGTTTTTTTTATTAAAAAAATAGGTTTCTTTACTCCATTGCAAAGAATCTTGTTTTTTTTAAAAAATGGTTTTTTAGTCAACTGTTCATTTATTCAAAAAATCCTAGTTTTATTACCTGAGTGGAAAAAAACTTTTTTTAAAAACCTGTTTTTTATAGCTCGCCCGTGAGCTTTTGTCGTGGTGCAGCGTCCGTCGTCGTCGTCGTCCGTTAGCAGGGCACGTTTCGTAACAGCTGGAGCTATTGATCTGAAACTTGGTACATATATACCCCTAGGTCAGGTGACCTATGACACCAAGTTTCGGTCTGATTCGATTCTTGGCTTGGCCTCCAGGTGGCCAAAACCAAAAACACAAAAAGTGCAATAACTCCTGAACTAATGACTGGATCGTCTCCAAATTTTTATCATAGGTGTATCTAATTAGGATACATAATATATATAACGGGTTATTGATTTGACGTACTTTTCAAGGTCACAGAGGTCAAAGTTCGACAAAAGTAACGAACGTGCCACTTTTCTTCATTATTTCACTGAGCGTCTTCATATCTTGCATGAGGGGTACCTTAAAAAATACCGAGTTTCGGCCCGATCGGACATCCAATATGGCCGCCAGGTGGCGTAACCTGAAAATCATCGAAGTGCTACTCAGGAATGGTTTGACCCAGAGTGCTCAAACTTGATATTTACCTCCCTCTAGGTGACCTTTACAAGCACGTCAAATTTCGGCCTGATTAAAGTTCCAATATGGCCGCCAGGTGGCGTAACCCGAAAATCATCTAATGTGCTGTAACTCAGGAACGACTTGACCCAGAGCGCTCAAATGTGCTATGTGGTTCCCTCTAGATGACCTTTATATGCATGTGAAGTTTTAGCCCGATTGGACATCCAATATGGCCAGCAGGTGGCGTAACCTGAAAATCATCCAAGTGCTATAATTCAGGAAAGGCTTGACCCACAGTGCTCAAACTTGATGTTACCTTTACAAGCACATCAAATTTTGGCCTGATTAAACTTCCAATATGGCCGCCAGTGGCATAGTTCGAAAATCATCAAATGTGCTATACCTCAGGAATGACTTGACCCAGATCACTCAAATGTGCTACGTGACTCCCTCTAGACGACCTTTATGTGCATGTGAAGTTTTGGCCCAATCGGACATCCAATATGGCCGCCAGGTGGCATAACCCAACCATTGCCAACAGTCATTGAAGTCCTGCAACTTGGGAATGACTTGACCCTGATTGCTCATAACTGACATGTACCTCTCTCTGTCATTTATACACTATTACAACGTCCAAACGGGTGAGCACATGGTCCATCGACCATTTCATTTATAGCTCACCTGTGAGCTTTTGTTGTGGTGCGGCATCCGTCGTCGTTGTCCGTTAGCAGGGCACGTTTCGTAACCGCTGGAGCTATTGATCTGAAACTTGGTACATACACCCCTAGGTCATATGACCTATGAAGGACCAAGTTTCGGTCCGATTCGATTCTTGGCTTGGCCTCCAGGTGGCCAAAACCAAAAACACAAAAAGTGCAGTAACTCCTGAACTAATGACTGGAACCTCTCCAAATTTTTATCATGGGTGTATCTAATAAGGAAACATAACATATATAACAGGTTTTTGATTTGACCTACTTCTCAAGGTCACGGAGGTCAAAGTTCTGATTCCTGGCTTGGCCAATCAGGGTTCTCCACAGGGTTTGAAACAGATCGGGTTCTGGTGATGTCACACGGTTACTGATATCGGAAGCCACTGCCGCACGTGCGTCCTCAGCGTGGTCTGGGGCCTCACCCAGAAAAATTCGAAATCTAGAACCCCTGAAATGCGATTTCCCAGCATTTCGGAACACAAATCTAGCTCCTGTCGGTGCTTAGAAAACCTCAGTGTTATTTAAAGTGAATAATTTTGACCAGGCGGCGATGTTTTTTGACCGGGCGGCAGATTTTTAGACAGGGTGCTGAGACCAATCCTGCGGTTTAGAACGGGCGTCACGCCCTTTCTGTTACACTAGTGGAGAACCCTGGGAATGAACCGAAAACCTTTAAAGTGCAGTTTCGCCTTAACCAATGATCGGATCACCGAATTTTTATCGTAGGTACATCTTATGACGATACACGACATATCACCCGGGTTTTTGATTTGACGCAATTTTCAAGGTCAAAGAGGTCAAAGTTCGAAATTTCATTGTTGGGTGGCACGTTTCGTGGCTATTTGTTGTGGATAATACATAGATTCATCATCACACCAAATTTGAGCAATCCAGGATTGCTCAAATTTGGTGTGATGATGTATCTAGGTACCCTCTATGACGGTGGCAAATTTTGGCCCAATCGGACTTCAAATATGGCCATCAGGTGGCTATCTTGGAAATTGGGCGTTGGCCCGTAGCTCGTTAACTACTGGAGCTGGAATGTTCTGAACTTGAACAAGTATGTATCATTGTAGCCTTCCTGTGTACAGCAAATTTCAGTGTGATCGGACTTCGCGGACTGCTGCCAGGCAGCCATTTTGGAAAATCGAACTTTGACCTGTGTGACCGATAAACGTTGTTCAAGTTCAACTTGAAAACCCGTATATGTGTCTTCAATAGATGTAGGCCTACCCATGATACAAATTTGGTGATGATCTGTCAAATAATAAGTTAGTTATTGTACTTTTTAGCTCACTGCGTGAGCTATTACAATGGTGCAGCGTCCGGCGTCGGCCGTCGTCCGGCGTCGTGTTCCGTTAGCAGGGCCAAAAACACAAAAAGTGCAATAACTCCTGAACTAATGACTAGATCATCTCCAAATTTTTATCATAGGTGTAGCTAATAAGGATACATACATATATAACGGGTTTTTGATTTGACCTACTTTTCAAGGTCACAGAGGTCAAAGTTCGACAAAAGTGACGAACCTGCCACAGTTTGTCATTATTTCACCGAGCGACTTCATATCTTGCATAAACGTGCATTGGAGGGGTACCTTAAAAAATACCAAGTTTCGGCCCGATTTGACATCCAGTATGGCCGCCAGGTGGCGCAACCTGAAAATCAAGTATGTGCTATTACTCGGGAACGGCTTGACGCAGAGTGCTCAAATTTGATATTTACTTCCATCTAGNAAAATCATCAAAGTGCTGTAACTCAGGAACGCCTTAACCCAAAGCGCTCCAATGTGATATGTGGCCCCTGCAGATGACCTTTATGTCCATGTGAAGTTTCGGCCCGATCGGACATCCAATATGGCCGCCAGGTGGCGTAACCCAAAAATAATCAAAGTCCTACCTGGGAATGACTTGACCCAGATTGCTCATAACTGATATGTACCTGCCTCTGTCATTAGACTATTACATGTATTATGTCCAACCCAGTGAGCACATGGTCCATGGACCATTTCATTGTATGTTTCAAATGGAGCCATCTAGTGACTATTCAATGAACTACAGTACATTCATCCAGTTTGGGAACTCATGGTCAACCAGTGGGGCCGGTTGTTCAAAGTATATTATGAAATTTGCTGCCTATGGCCTTGGCCAAGGCGCAACAAAATACCTACCAGCACAATCAAAGACTTTGATGTGCCCAATCTAGGCCTACGTCCTACGTGTATTCCTACCCCAATATTTTGATGGCAATGCAATTCAAATGCCCAGGCCTAGGCCTACCCTGCCTTGTTAAGCCTAGCTGTAAAAATAGCTGAAAGGGTAAATGTCGTCCTGGGTATATACAAAGATTACCCGGGATCTCATATATCTTCACTAAAAGTAAAACAATACCCGGGTGTACTGTAGTTTCGGTAGCCGAACATCACCCAGCATGGTAGTACGACACCTGGATTTGAGGTTGTCTGGCCTGTGGTCGCGTGACAGCCTGTAGAAAGTCATAAAAAGCTACACTCAACAAGTACCGTGGCGCAAGACCGCGAGATTCCATGGGATTTCTAAATAGGATTCGTTCCTAGGCACCGATTGCGGATGCTGGGTGATGTTCGGCAACCGAAACTACACCCAGGTTATTTTTTTAGTGAAGAATGAGATCCTGGGTAATCTTTGTATACACCCAGGACGACATTTACCCTTTAGCGTAAAAATAGCCATACACTTGAACACACAATATTGTCATCTGTTCTTCTGGGACATTCACCCAGGGTTAGGCCATTTTAGAGCGGCGGTACGCCATGCCGCCGAAAGGGGGCGCCGATGTGCCCTTTTTTAACCCCCTAGGGCGCCGCTCTGCCCCTAAAAAAAAATATTTTTTTTTTAGGTTTTAGTACCCCCCAGACCCTCTGCCATGGTCCCTTTTGGTCGTATCACCTTAGAAACTGCCTTAAATTGGCTGTTGACTGGAGTTATAAAGACATTTTTAACTGACAAGCCTCTCAAATTCCGTTAGTAGACATGGTAGAAATGTCGCGAATAAAAAGTGCCCCTTTCTAGGTTGAAGTGCCCTTTTCACAAAGTTTGCACCATGCCCTTCTGAAATCCTAGATATAACCCTGATTCACCCACAGGTGAGCACATGGACCATTTCATTTTTCGTTTGGTTGAGGCAGGCATGATGGATCCGTTAGGGGTGTTAGCAGGGGCCTGTGGAGGGGTATTTGCAGGGATGTGGGCCTAATCGATTTTTAAAAGAATTCAACACAATTGCTCATTTAAACTGTTTACTTGCGTAGGCCTACTGGAGTTGTAGGACCACCAAATCAAATCAGATCAGAGCATAGTCACCAAATCGGAATCAATTAACATATACAGTTTTGCTTTTTAAATGCAAGAATCATGAATTAGAACGACTAAAAATAAAATGCAACTTTACACTTTTACATTACATTTTGTTAGAACTCTAGATGACACAGGTAGATCAGTTCCTGTCGCTGCAGTCTAACCCCTGGGAGCCGCAGCACCATGGCTGTGTCAGCGGCACCAGCCGACCGTTTCAATTACGGACAGAGTTTTCTTCGAAATCATCAATCTCCCGGATATATCAATATCTGTTCATCATATTCCATAAACATATACAGTAAGAACTTGCGGTTCCTATAAACTGGGCTAACCTGGTACTGTATAGGCTTAGATCCAAATTTTATAGCCCATGATGCATTTGAACATGGTGAAGCAGAACTAGGCCTACCCGAAAGGCCTCCTAGCCTGTGTAACCTAATATGGATTAGGCCCAGGCAGGGTCAAGTTGGTGGAGAGGCTGGTGATGGGCCGAGTTGACCCTCATTGATCTTTTGGAAATTTACCTCCTAAGTGAAGAAATAGAACAAGGAAATTCTGGAACCCGAACCCTCTCAAGTAGGCCTAGGCAAGATTGTACCTGATCACCAACATCTCACCATCTGCAGACTTCTTGTGCTCTTTTCATCAACTTGACACCAACAACTGACATTCTCCCATTCTCAGATGGGTCAGTCCAAAGAAGTGAATCATAATTTGGCATTTTAAATAACGGAGAAAGTATATGAGAGGCCCCAGCGCACAATTTAAAAGCAGACTTTACAATGACAAGAACTTCCATTTTGAAATGGGCATCACAGATGCATGATGGGAGCCAACTGAGAATGAGGCTAGGCCGAAGGGGTCTTTGCAGGGGTAGGTTATATTTGTTAACTCATAGCAGGGGTCATAGCAGGGGTACATGCAGTGGTCATGGTGGTGTGCAAATTTACTAAGTCATGGCAGGGGTGGTTTCAGGGTGAAGGGGTGTTTCCAGGGGTATAGTCAGCAGGCAGGACACTGAATGAATTCATTAAGTTGCAGTGGTGTTTGCAGGGTCAGGAGGGGTGTTTGCAGGGCTGCAGGGGTGTTTGCAGTCCTCTACTCAGCAGGGGTCTTTGCAGGGCATTGAGTGAATACATTAAATTGCAGTGGTGTTTGCAGGGCTCAGGAGGGGTGTTTGCAGCCCCCTGCTCTATGCTCTTGTTGGAAACTCGCAGTGGGGTGGTCAATACGGAAATTAAAAGTTATAAAAATGGTGGTTCTCAGTGAAGAATTGTCATTTCACGGCGTGGCTAACTGGGGGCAAATGTTCCCCCAGTGCAAAAAGGGACAAAGCAAATTTTTCCTCTAAAACAAAAGGTCTTTTTCCCTCTTCAAGCCGACATGGCCGACGAGTTATTGTGGTGTCAGATGTGGGAAAATGCATCTGACAGGATACACTCATGGTCAAAAGTTTATGGACACCACTTTTCCCCCGTTTTCTCAAAAACTACTGGGGCTATAATGGCACAACCACCACTAAAATGTAGAAAAATTCATTGGCTATCAGATGATGTTAATTTTGTTCACAGATATTATGACGTTATGATGTAATTTCTAAGACCACCTTTTTTTCAAATTTTTTGTTATCACTTTTTTCCCGGTTTTTTCTCCAACCCCCATCCAACAATTTTGCCCCCTAGGCTGTAAAAGCTAGCTACCCCCCTGAATTTTACTGCTTTTTGTTGGTTTTCCACCCAGCTTTGTGTTTATAGTATGTGAATCTGCAATCATTACCAACATGAAAATTGGGTGTCATATACAGGAAAACTTGCCCAGTTGGGCCTCCGAATGGGCAAAAATGGCAATGCTCATGGCCGTAGATCACGAATTCACTCCATTTTTCGCTCGACCTCTCGCAAGCTTTGGTGAGATGGCAGGGAAACCAGTGAATTTTCCTTTCCTCAACTAGTAGCAGACCCTTTCACCATGTTCACAGTGTAATTAAGGCACAAACTGTTAATGTCGTCTAAACAAGTGTACCCAGGTTACGGAGTTAGGGTGGTTAGCGTTGACGGTTAGGGTCAGGACTAGGTTCAGGATTAGGGTAGGGGTCAGTGACAAGGGTTGAGGGTCAGGGTTAGGTTTAGGAGTAGGGGCTTGGGCTAGGAATCAGTAGCTACGTCTACAGTTAACCGTCTACACGAGGCCTTGTCTCGAGCTAAGTTGTCTCGAGACAACTTTGTCTCTTAAATTTGACCCCAGTAGGGTAGAGGGGTTAAGTTAACCCGAGTCAAATTTTGTCTCGAGACAGTTGTCGTATAGACGCAGTCGTCCGTTTGTCTCGGGACAAAGGCCTATATTGGGGCATGTACAGCTCATTTCGCTGCGCCTCTGCAGCATGTGTACTCCAGTGTTGGCGACTTATGACGTCATATTCAAAGGCAGTTCTATAATACGTGTAGACGCTCCGTTACTTGTCTCAGGTTATTTTGTCTCGAGACAAAGTTGACCCGAGACGAATTAGTCTCTCGTGTAGACGTAGCTATAGTGTAGGATCAGGACTGGACGACATTCACCCATTCAGCGTAATTAAGGGCTGCCCTGTAGAAATATAGAAGAAAACCACCAAAAATGCCGCCGATTGCTGGAATCCTTCATTGAAACCAATGAAAACACACCGGTCTCCGTGTTAACAGTCAAAACAGCAAACTGCGCATGTGCGAATTATCCATGGCAATGACCTAATCACGAAGTTTGATCTCATTTATAGGCATGTGGATATAGTCTCGCTCCTGCTCCTGGCACGCCTGCCAGTGGTAAGTTAGCAAAACATTTTTTTTGTGATTTTGATGACAAATGCTTAGTGGAACAACTTTGTGATTGTATCTTTTACAACCGGTGTTTTGGTAGTCTGTCCCCTCCCTGTGCACTTGGTAATGGTCCAACTATTTGAACTTTAATAATCTTTCACATCACTCCCAACATTGTGCATACGCTTCATTCCCACACATGTTTACAATCTTTTCTGTGGTTTTCAGCAGATTCCTCCCTGACGCGGCAATGGGATTGTTCCGGATTGTAAGTTCAGTCCTCTGCATACTCTGGTCTTGCTGCTCTTCATATGCTCTCATGTGTGAGTGGATGCTGTGGGAGGATGGTCCTTTGTTTTGGTGTATTGACTCATCAAACCCAATCGATTCCAATTGATGCCGACTCTCAGCATCTGTGAACAAAGTTTCAAAGTTTGGACATTCGCTTTTACAGTAAATTAATACTGCCGCATCAGCTGTTTCCGACTGGTCAGCTTTGAACTCCACCGCTCAGTCGGTCATTGATCAAACATGCCTCCAAGTATGCATATCGCTCAAGTCATGAACTGTCTCCCAAATCTACTTGACTTGACCCGTCAAGTATCAATACTTTCTTGCCTCTTGCAGGAACCCAGCACTGATTAAAGGGATCTGTGTCATGGGATTCAATGTCCCTTCCAAAGTTCAGGAAACTGCTCTGCTTACATTACTCTGTGACCTGTAAGTACTTTTTTCATGCAGGCTGAGCATTGGAGCTAGTAATGACTGAATGAAGTTGATATACCATCTGCATTCTGGTGGCGTGTTTTCAATTTCATTGGTAACTAAAAAACTTCTGACTGTCCTTAGTATAGGTAACTGTACTGTGGAAGGGATGTTCATTTGGCTTTAGTATGCGTTGGGGATGTCCAGGCTGTGGCAGGGATATCCCTCCTGCAGCCTTCTCAATAACGGGCGGCGATTTCGCCGCCTACAACAGTATCTGCCGCCGCCTACAAAAAAGGTGTCAAAAATGTTCCAAAAAACTGGAAAGAGCGTCGGGCACTCAAGGAAAAACCCATCATTGCCGTGTGTATTGAATTAAATGTAGCTCATAACATCGTTCAGCGATGCAAACCGCTGTGCAATCTTAGCAAATAGGCCCTCGGCAGGTGTGACATTGGGAACACGGAATTTATGAGGGAAACACAAATATAACCCCCTCGGTGGTGTTTCACACTGCATTCTTCCACTCACAGCTGCATGGTGACACCATGTTCCAATGCTCAAATGCCATCCCGATCCGTCAATCAATCAGGTCTTTCCCGCCAAAACATGCTGTTCGTTTCCTGCCAAAATCGACACACATGCCCTCACCATTACCCCCTGGTAATGGACTACTATTGTGTCTGGCACTCAATGAATCCTGGGCAGAATCCTGAGATTCCCCTCAAGAGTTTGATCCTTTGCTGGGTTGTCTTGAGGAAATGAACTTTTCTATTAGGCAGATATCATTTTTGGCAGATTTTGTGTAGCATAGAAAAGTATTTCAGAAAGAATTAAATAAAATACGATTTTATTATTTAGTTACGATCACTTTTTCTTTATCATTTTTTTGTGCATTTTGATCACTGCTTCAGCTATGTCCTGGCCCATATCAGATTGTCCACCAAAATAATCAAGCATTGAAACACTGGTTAAATGCTATCTTCGAAAAAAACTCAGCCTCCTACTCTGAGGCAATAGCCTCCTACTCAAAAAGTTATTGAGAAGGCTGCTCCTGTTGCTAATCCCTTCCTGATAATTATCCTATCCTGAGTGGAAAAAAATTATTTCCCGAGGCGAAAGTATTACTACTACTAGTGTTTGTTTCATGTTGAGCAGGTACTTTTCTTTTAAATTAATGTTCAAAAGATGTGTTATTCTCTAATTATTACATTTTCAGTCCAAGGAACATGATTGCACAATCACAGAGTGGTACGGGAAAAACAGTTGCGTCTGTGGCAGTGATGTTGAATCGGGTTGACCCTTTAGAAGATGATACTCAGGTGAGCCTGATGATCGTTTCCTGGGTAACTACCGTAAAGGAATGCTGCCTTGACTTTAGAATAGAAATGAAAATGCATTGAATGGTGAGGTACCCAGCCAGATTTCTGGCATTGTTGTCAAAGTTACCATTGATTGTGGTAGTGTGCTCTGTTTTGGACAACTGAGTGACTCAAGTTGACAACTCAAGTGGTTCAGAGACTAAATTTTGAAGTGGTCAAGATCGCTTGCATGGCTGAGGTGAACACCAAGTTAGTGGGTTTGCAGCATCAGACAAATTTGTATTGCAGGCCACCACCTTGCCAGGATAATGTCACTTCATAGTGTACAATATATTTCAGAATTCATAGGTTTTTGGTATGCTGGTCACTTGACGACAGTACCGGGATTCAAACCCATGCTTCCACATAAGGCAACACCTCCAGCATTGAGGGAAAGCGTGCACACCACTGTGCTCAATCGCCATCTTCAAAAAAGATGGTTCAATAGCCAGCGTTATGCGTGGGATCCCTCAATACACACACACACACACAGTGGTGTGCACGCTTTCCCTCTCTGCTGGTGGTGTTGCCTCATGTGGAGACATGGGTTCGAATCCCGGTACAGTGTATTTTGTGAATGGCGACAAGTTTGATGTTCTTGTACTGTACTTGTAATTAATTTGGAGGGGTCCTATTCTTGTGTGTCAGATACTAGATACATGTAAGAAAAAGAGGATTTAGCTTTCTATGCTTATTTTTGTGCATTATTCCACAGTGATGTTCATCTGTTTTCAGTGCCTTGGCGTATTGCCTACTAAAGAACTAGCTTTACAAACTCATGCAGTGGCGGAACAGATGGGAAAGTTCATGCCGAATGTGAAGATTGGTCTGGCAGTTTATGGACAAAGAGGTAAGGGTTCGGGCATTCCTGCTGGGGCTGATTACTGATGACAGTATGGACACAAACAAAATAAGGTCTTGTCAAGTCCATAAGCTGCATGTCACTGCTGGGTACCTGTGTTCGTGGCTGACCACACTGTTTATTCAACATGTCAAATAACCCTGTCAAATCAGCTCCTGATGTAAGGGGACGATGGGAAAAATGGGCCGAGTACCAGCGTGATTTCCACTGTTGTATTCATGGAGTACCATTGTGGTGCTGAATGGTCCATTTCGATCAACAAAGGAGTTAACGTCGCGAAGCCTGCTTCTTTGGGAGGAAGGGAACATCAGTATTTGGATTTACTGTACATGTATGTCTCCCATCTTGCAGTGCCACGCGGTGGTTTGGCTCCATACCACATCATCATAGGAACTCCCGGAACGGTGCTGGATTGGTGTTTAAAGTTCAAAGTAATTGATTTGAAGAAAATCACGGTGTTTGTGCTGGATGAAGCTGACGTCATGATTGCAACACAAGGCCACAAGGATCAGTCCATCAGGCTACACAAGTAAGTAAAGATTGAAAAATACTGAAATAATAACAGGTTTCTAAGGTGAAAGACATAGCTTCCTACCAGACTCGAACCCACGAACCCTTGCATAAGGTTTCAATCGCCAGCACTCGAAGTGATGAATTTCAGTCGCCAGCATACAAAGTGGTGATATTAAAGCCATACAATCACGAGAGCTACCGTAGCCGTCGATTCACATTTTGGTTCGAACACTCGTTGAAAAAGTCACATGAAAGTGGCATGCTTCCATGTGAAATAATCTGATTGATGATCGACTCTGACCACAACACTTGTTTTTCGTCATCTAACTTTTGCTCAGAAACTTTCTCACATTTTTTTAGAACCAAAATGTGAATCGACGGCTATGGTAGCTCTCGTGATTGTGTGGCTTTAAGTACTAAAAGAAGTTCTCAAATACACGTACAGTGATCTGTATCGGAATGCTGGTAAAAATCTTTCCCTGCTAAGGTGCACTTGTTTATAAAAACTGTCCATTAGTCCCAGCTCATTCTGTCATGAGGTGGGTTGTTCTGCTTCCCAATGGTAAAAGGCAGTACTTCAACAAGTGGCCTGTCCAAAAAGTGGGAGTAATTGATATATTGTCTGTTTTGAGAGTAATCCGTAAGCTGTTATTCTTGATTATGCGGCCAACAGGAGTTAAGAGTGTTAAGGTTGGTATTCCAGTAGATCGTGCTCACCTGCCGGTGTCACAACTGCAGACAAGCTTAATTTTTGTCTGTGGGGGTGATACCGGCGGCGAAGGCCTGTCGGCCGGGTTGCCCGTGTCAGTCATCATCAGTTATTATTACTATCATTATTTTATGAAGTCTTAATTATAATTGCTGTCTTTGTTTTATTGGGGTACACGTATATAGGTTTTAAACCTTTGTGTTAACCCTTTTGGGCACCGTTACTTTTATTTCATTGTCTTATGTTACATGTATTCTTACTTTTATTTCATTGTCTTATGTTTCTCTCTCGTAATTTATTTTATGTATTATTATTTTGGTGCTCAATAAAGTATTATTGTCCCCCGGAGCCCTCGGAGGGGGACTTGAAAATACCGGCCGTCCGTGCGCCTCTGCCGCTCGGCGCTCGCCGCTCGGCGCTCGCCACTCGCCGCTCGCCGCTCGCCGCTACTAGTCCCTTCCGCTCTATAACTTAAGAACGACTGAAGATTTTGGATTCATATTTGGTGGAGGGATGTATCATGGGCCAAAGGTGTGTCGCGTGAAAGAATCGGCCAAATCCGATTCTCCACTTTGCCACCAGGGGGCCAAAAGCCAAAACACAA
>NMRB01001031.1:186694-197129 GCA_002633025.1 Notospermus geniculatus | reverse complement strand
CATCTTTGTCTGTTACAACATGATGGGAAGTCCGTATCCAATCATAATCTTGCAAGCATGTCCACCCACATCTCACTCGTTTAACAATACACCTGTTTTGTTGACCGAGCAAATTAGATCCTCTGCTCTGTCCCACACTCCCTCAAGAAGACAATAGGTTACAATAGCAATCATGTGGCAGGAGAATTCAATAGCCACTTCCAGCGATGGCATGAACTCAGTGATGGCATGAAGTGTTGTGTCAGTCCGATAACAAGTGCATCTCCAAGCTGCTGAATTCACGAGCTGAAAAAGTGTGACATGTTCATCCTTTCGAGAGTACAATACCTCCAAGCGTCCATCACACCAGACAGGTAAAAAAATCTTGTTGGTTTCCCACCAGAACCGCAGCAGGGGTGTGGCATTGACAGCCGGAACAAGCGACACTCCTCGTCCTAACGAGGACTGTGATGGAGGTGATGTCTCAAATCTCTCCTCAAAGACTACCACGGTCCAGTGGTCAATTCTTGAAGAAATGGGTTAGGAAGGATAGGTAACCAAACCAAAATGGAAGACAACATGAAAACACACTCATCCGCAAACATCGGATTGTGCATCAGACCGAACATCACCAAACGTGCCACTCGACAATAATGGATTTATAGCTGAAAAAACGATTCCTTTGAATGAAAGAAGACGCTACCATGACAATAGATGCACTGCCATAAGATGCCTCAGTTTATTCATACACCGACCTGCCATTTCCTGTTTCAAATTGTCCAAATACAAAACTTTACACTTACCATTTTTTCATGGCTTGCGGCATAATTGGACATCTAGCCTTCAATGTGTCGCTTGTGTGGTAGGCGAAACGTAACATGATTGGGATGTGTTCCAATCTCTGGGAAGGCAAACTCGCAACACAGTCTACCCCACCCACACTGATGGTTGCATCCGACAACAAGCGAATGAGTTCCTGACATTCCTTGTACCATGAATTATTCATCAGCAATGTGTCTCTCATTGATTTCAGAAGTTCTGAATTGTTTCATTTTAAACTACAGCACTTGTGAAGAAAAATTTGGAGATAGAGTATTGTTGCACTAAAAACTTTCTGATAATGATTGGAAAGAAGACAGACAATAACTTTTCATGTAAAAAAACACCATCGTGAAAAAAGCATTCTAGTAGCATCCTCAGGTTGTCAGCAGTTCCAAGTGCTTGCTTCCTTCGTAAGCTTTACCATTGGGGCCTCGTACTTCGTCAAATTGGCCAGGGATGTTGCAGAGGTTTGTCTGTGGAGATGAACGGAGCGAGCGCTCAGAAGGACCGCTTACCTCAGGAAGACCTCGGTAGTGGTTTTTCACAGATCTGTATCTGAGAGCCAACACTTTGGGGGAACAGGGATCAATACATTCTACATCATAGGAAATGGGTGAGAGGCCATGTTGCCCTCTCTAGGACCACTCCATATTGATCTGTCTGGAACTCGCAAAAACAACCAAAGTCAATAACTTGAGAGCGAGAATGAACTCCACATAAAAAAGCTGACCAAACAAGGTGAAAAAGATGGTTACAATTGATGATACCTACAGAGCACAGTCGTCGCCACAGACTAAAGCACCTGATGGTAGACCTTCCACTAGCTATAGATGTACATTGTGAGAGCGTGAACGCAATCCATCAAGGGTGACTGTCATCACCATATTAACTATGGACATTGCACAGCGCAATGGTGCATAACATATTTGGTAAACTGTGATCAGCACTATTCACTAGTCTTTCACTGTATTCCTCGATCATACAACACACCATAGCACTTTTCCATATCCATCACAAATTACTCATTTCGCATGAACATGAGTTAATGTGTGCTAATCAGAAGCATTCTTACACTAACATGAGGACAATAGATGTACCCCAGGGGGAGCCACTGGCACAGGTCTCGATCGCAGGGTGGTGTTACAAACACTTCAGCAACAGGTGCCGTTGTAAAATTGATTTCAAGAACAATTAATTCGACAGAGTGTCTCCACATGAATATGCAGTACGCCTACTGCATCACTTGGGGCTGTATCGAGGGTTTTCGAATAACGTATTGTACGCAGTATTTGCTCGTAATGGTACGATTCCGACGATCAGGTCTTCAGGCAGAGGAAAGAACCGTCAGTGTCATCAGTCCCAGCCACCATGCATTGGTGCAATGAATCAATTCTGAACAGCAGGTGTCACACGGACAGATGCAAGCATTACACATGGGTATAAATTCATGCAAATAAATTCATGTTTTATATCAAGTGTGACAAAATAATGCTCTCATACTCATTGACCTGAACAGACCATTGATGTCCAATGGGCAAATCAATGAATGTCATAATAGATTACCAATACATGTATTTAGACACCAGTTCTGACAGTTGACACATTTTGCATAATTCGCTGCACGACATTGAATCTGACATGTAATTTAATCAGGGGACAAGGGATTTAATCAGACACTCCATTGATGTTTCTGGGGATAATCCTGCACAAGGACCCAAGCTGAAGTTGTGAAGATTTTGTCCGTGTGAAAGAACAACATGAAGGTCAAATAATCCGACTCTTCACATGATTTCAATCTTTCTCCCAACACTAACAGTCACAAGTATCTGCCAGAGCAAATGCCACCCTTCCCCTCACGAACTATCGTAAAGCTAGTCAATGAAAGGAATGATGTCCAACCCACGCAATTCAAACCAACATCGACGATCACTAAGGACAGGAATTACGGAACTTGAGTACTCAATCTGTGGACTAAACCCACGAGACTTCCGTCAATATAGGCCTAAATAAATACCCCAAAGTCTAACGACGTGACGTCTGTGATATTTTCCAATTGGATCAGTTCAAAATTTACTTTCCCATGTCGGTCTAATATGCAAATTATCATTCGGAGGAAGAAAACAAGTCAAGGAGTAAATGACATCGAGATGAATATAATGAGATTCAACAGCCAAGGATCCGCGTGCTCACCTGGGTCCATATGAACATAAACAGGAGATACTTTGTGTTGAACAAAGGATAAGTATCACACTAGACTTACATGTACCGGGTAAGTGGTTTTATGATATGAATATAATATGGATTTGTTTTTACCCAATGCTAACGAAAATGCTTCAGCTAAGCATCTTGAACAGAAAATTGTCAAGATACATGTAAAGGTAAAATGTCGCCAAATCAAAGGTCAACTTGGCTATGGACGAAAATGGTGCGGCTCAGAGTCAGACCCAGTGTACTGGGAGACTGTCACTGATTTTTTTTTATGTATTGGGAAGAAAAATCTCATTCATCAATTTGATCTCAGAAAATTTCCCAGGGAAAATTTTCTCACAGTCACTGAGAAATTACCAACATACTAAGTATGTGTAAACAGATTTGACCTAATCTAATGATAGAATAACAATGGATTTTATAGATTTTCTCCCAAAGCAAAGAAATTTAGTTCAGAATCTAATTACTCTTCAACAGTACAACACTCACAAGGCCCCACGACAAGAAAACTGGATGTTCAGTATCTGTTGCTGCTTTGGGCATCGTGTCATTGGTGCCATCAACTGTGGGAATATCCACCTAGGCCTACCCCTGCAGGACTGGATCCAGGATTCCCAGGAAGTGGCGAGCATAGTTCAACCAAGGCAATTTCCAGCTCCAAAGGCAGGAAAACTGAGTGCAAGAGGGAGGTGATGGGCCGAGGGGGAGGGGAGGCAATAGCATGGCAAATATGATGTTTGTTTCCATCAAGTAGAGTCGAGCAACAGGAAGTTGGCACAATCAACAAAGTACCGTACCAGAAGAACAATTTGTATTCAAGTAGAAAAGACTCGAAAAATCACCAACAGAGCATGTAACAAATAATGGGATTTTGAGAGAAAGTGTGCCACGTATAGCAGCTAAATATGAAGGATTAGAAAAGGGAGTTCCTTTGAATAAAGGTTTCAGCCAAGCAAAAGACTTTGCTTTTGAAGATCATCATGGCAGGAATGGACTGGAAAAGGATTACTTTTAGTGGGACGCACTCAAAAATACACTGTTGATCAAACAGTTTACCGGTAGTTTCACAGTGTCAAAAACCAAGATTATCTGCAGTATTTCATAGTGGAGTGGAAGACTTTGGAAAAGAACACCTGTGCTTTCCTGGGATTAGATCAGCAACCGTTGACGTGGAGCAAACCTTTGTTTTGTGCCCTGTGGTAATCGTACATGTAATGGGAAGTGTGTTTTTGTATCTCTGATCCCAGACTAAGTTGTTTAGGGTGGTCCAGTAAAAAAGGTCCCAAGTACCGTATAGGCCTACTGGCTTAGGGGGCACAAATCACTCAAAATCTCTCTCGAGGCACGAAGTCGGCCGGGAGCTGTTTTAGAATGCCTCAGTGAAGTTGACATGGTTCACTGATTGAAGGTACAGTTGCTTTTCATCCATTTTGTCACTAATAATGAGGTATTGGTTGACAACATGATACGATTATGTTGGCCAATTCTTTCGTTCATCCAAACGGACAGCACCATCATCTGATTAAACCAACCAAGCATAAAGTTGCAGGGAAACTATAATTGACTAGAAAGAGATGGAGAGGAACTCCCACTTCCTATGTTCAGATTCTCAAAGCCACTGTGGCCTACATGCTGCTAGCATTTATGGGGTGATGTACAGACAGGAAGCAGTGTGCACTCCCTTTTCATATTTTCAATGCAAGGTTGTCACAGTTTAGGAAGCTTTTTAAACTTGTCAAATGAAAGGCTCATCATTGTCACCGACTTGAATGGGCACAAGTCAGTCGGGGTCAGGGACACTGGCTGTGAGCAGTTCCCATCTGTCATGAACTGAACCATGGAGGGTAGAGACCCACCTAAAGCCTGCCGTACAGTGGAGCTATCTGCTGAGCAAAAAGCCATTCAAGACCGTTTGCTCAGCTGAGCTATCTGCTGAGCAAACGGTCTTGAATGACTTTTTGCTCAGCAGATAGCTCCAGTGTGCGGCAGGCTTAACATTTCTCACTAGTTGACATGAAGACAGAATGATCACGGGACCTGACACTAGTGACAGTGATTACAGCATCTCTGAATTATGTAGGCAAAAAGTGTAGATGACATAACAAGAGAAATTCATCACAGCGAACATCATCAGTGCAACCTGCTGTTCATAACAACCATTGACTTGTCCAATGATGTGAAATTTTGTTATGTTATGTCAATGATCTCTGTGATGCACAGATGGTCATGCAATCTCCATCAGCAACATGTTGGAAAACAATGACAGATAGGCCTATATCATTACATCAGAAATCTCTGGCATGGGAGAATTGGTGCAACAGTTGACTAAAGGACAGCCAGATTGACTTGCGGATTATGACCCAAGATTCCCTTATGAAAAAACGAAAATACTTGAATTATGGATAAAGTGACAGTCCACGTTTCATCCTGAGTTCATGGCACTCACTTCCTCCCCTGACCATGCCACAGCAGAGTTTGTGGAGGGATGAATGGAGGACGAAGAATCTCTGATTACTAAAGAATGGACCCCAGCAGCTGTTCCAACTCTGACGGTGCGTCCCTCACGTGCCAAGATGATTGAGTAAGGGCTTCAAAATGGCTAAATCTGGTCAAACGACAGGTGGGCATGCCGACACAATGGCATATCTTGGCAGGATTTTAGGTAATTTTACAAAGAGGATGACAATGTCAATGGCAGTGACCAGTTGTCCAGCTGATGTCCCTGGAGTCTCCTGTCAAAACAATGTCCACAGGTCCATTCAGCTCTCAAAATGATGCTGCTGATTTCAATAGGGTTTTCACAATGTGTTACATCAGAAGGTTTGTACGTGTGGCATCCTTGGCCACGTGCCATCATCAATCCTTCCCTTGCCCTAAGGTTAGATTAGGCTACACTTCACTGAATAGCATTTCCTTTTGAGGAAATAGAGTGGGCATGATTTCATGGCTGACCTTGTCAATAGCCTAATTCATATCCTGCTAAACCTAGTTCACAAAGCCTACATATTTTTGATACAATGTAGATCAATACCGGTATCAACATTAGACCGACCTATTATTGGTTTTACAATATCACAGAAAACTTTTACTATAATCCAGCTCCACTACCGGGTATGATAATCCCACACAGAACAGGCCTACAATAGTCAACTCTTCATTGACATGATTCCGAGGAAAGATGACCAATGAGGAATCTAAATCCTCAAGGCTCTTCCTGATGTTTTCTGAAGGCCTGCCGGAATACAAGCGGAAGCCTAGTCCCATATGACGCCTAATCAGAGGCATCTCTACCAATAAAATGACTTGGGCTCATGAAGTGGAAGAAATGAAAAGCTTCTCATGGGCGGCCCCCACCAAGAACCTTGGAGGAATTATACTCATCAGTATAATTCCTCCAAGAAAAACACATCACAGGGACCTTGTCTGTCTTGGCCCAGGCCGCACACAGCGAACTTCAAGAAATCTTTAGCCACAGCCGAGCAAATTTAAGGCCTAGGGAAAATCATTGAACATGACCACAAAATTAGCCAAATTACCCGGCCGACCTCTGTGGCTGAAGGAAAAAGGTGAACTTGGCCAACCTCTTTCACATTTCCTATTAGGCCTACTGTGGATGAAAATTTGAGCCCAGAAGGGCCTAGCCTTGACAACTCATAGGCCTACTCCCGGTAGGAATATAGGCCTAGGCTGGGCCCCGGGGCTGGGCCTACTATTAGAAGGCCTAAATGGCAAAATTTGTGGAATACAGTGTAAAATGACGTGATATTCTCATGAGCCAGATTCACCAGCAAGCCATGAGTCGGGCCATGAGTCTCATGATGAGATTATTCAGTGGAGTTGTAAAAGCAGACGATAGAATACGCCAAGTGATGGCGGGAACCAGAGTGACGACTGCTTACCTTAGATATTCCTGGAGACAAGTATCACAAAATCTATCACCACACGTTGTGATCTGGACAGCATCTCTCATCGGAAGTCGACAAAGAGGGCATAAACACCTCCTCCTGATAGGATCCGCGAACTTTTCAGTATATCCAGGCATTTTGACAGCACGTGCCAAACGACAACCGGCGGGAAGCCGAAGCGAGGCTAGGCTGCTCCCAGTTCGCTTCACTGTACTCAACGCCGCGTAATTGATCTGTCAAAGCTTGATTGGGACAACCTCATTTTTTCCGAAGGGGGATCGGGAGTTAGGTGTTTGCGTTCTGGACAAAATCTTGATCACATTCTGTGTCTAATAGTCCAAACATAGATAAATTACGATAGGAACGATAAATTCATCAATTCCTAGATTTGATAAACATCTTATGTGGAATATGTAAGAACTGCACGACAATCTCATTTCCCCAAACGAATAATGGAATCAACCATTACCTAGTTCCACGATTCGGCGTTGGCGGCAGCACCGTACAGACCCGGAAGTGAAGTGTCAGATTGTCAACATTCACTGGGAAGGTACAGTGGATTGCCCTTCAAAATCTCGCAATAAATGCTTCCCTGGGTGTGTGATTTTAGAATCATAGTGTCAGAATGGGCAATGAAGTACTCCTTTATGTCCCAAATATCATTGGTACGTATGTTTGTGTGGAGTTTGCACGGATGCAGTGAATTTATTCTGTCGACTCACCATCATCATGATATGGTCATGGATGGCTATGCCCATCCTTCTGGACCCTTGGTTGGTTGGCACCACGTCACGAGGCCTATTTATGCCCTTTGGCAGTTTAGTGTATTTCGTGTTGCGTTTGACCTACGCCTAACAGCTCAGGGATTTTAAAACCAAGACCACGTAATACAACTATGTAAGATGCAGCCAACACTTCCCAAAGATGCGCAAATTGAACTTTTTACTTGACTGGTTATGCTTCCATTTCATGATTTCAGGTTATGTAAGGCTGGTCCTTCTGGTGGTTGCATATGTTACATTCCACTCACCAAGCTACTTTCTGACAGCATATATCATATCTGCTACTCTTGACTGTAAGTTGATAGATATTAGTCAAACAAGGAAGAGTCTGTCAAAGAGTTTGTCAAAAGTTATATGAACCTGGGCCTACTGGCTGATGAGAGAGACAAGCCGTGGCTTCTGGACATTCCTGTAAATTCCTCTGAAAGCTTAATCACTGATTTCAGATTTCGATGGACTATTTGCAAGAAAACTTGGACAGACATCAGCATTTGGAGCATGGGTAGGTATAACAGTGTTGTGTGTTCTCCAGTATGCAAGTTATGCCAACTAACACCGGAGTCACAAACCTCAAGGGCTGGTTCATAAATCAGCTTGTCTGTGTTGTGGATTGTGCAGCCAGGGTCTCTTCCCATGTGCCAGTCCTCAGCATTTAGCAGTCAGCTTGACTTCTCATTTTGCAAGATTCTTAATTGGTGCAATTTTCACCTCTGGTGCATGAATTGGATGTCTTCATCCGTTTCATTCCAGTTTGATATTGTGATAGACAACCTTGGGAGAGGAATGGTGTGGAGCAGAATGTATGAGGTGGGTCCCAACTTCATAGTGTTGGATAAAATCAACATGGTGGACAGGGTGAAAGGACAAAACATTGTTTTTGATTGTTACGTGCTCTCTCCAAATAAAGCTGTGCATTGGCTTCATGTCACCTCAATTGATAGAAATCTATTTTTGCTTACACTGTACTGTATAAAAGAATACATGTATATAGGATGAATTCTTCTCTTTCAGTGGGGCTATTTTGTTGCTGCAGTTGAGTGGTTGGTGTTTGTATGTACTCACACCAAAGGAACAGATTGGAAAACTGCCTTTAACGATGCCCCAGCTCTTGTCAAAGGAGTGATGAGTGCAGGTAAGGTCAAACATCAGTCGCACCTAGATCCACCCTTGGCAAGGACGCAGTCTCAAGGTCATTCATTTCATGAAGGTTGTGGGGCCTCCCTTCATACAGACCGACTCCACAATTCCGTCTGCTCTCATTTCAGGATTCAGGAGTCCTCTAGGTTTCTTTGCCATCGCTGGTATACACGTGTTACCCGTTTGGCTGTATGGACACAGAAGCCGATTTCTCTCCAAGGTGTTAGGCATTCCAATGGTCATAGAATATTTCGTCATAGCATTGTTAAGTGTTGGAAGAGCAGTCTGCTTCATAGTTGAGGTAAGTCTTCATTGACCTCCAATTAGTGTAAAATACAGATTTCACATGGGGAGTTCGTTCTTTATTATCTTCTTTTTATTGTACTTTGTTCCATCGTTGGGTTCGGTGGCCACTTGAACCAGGGGGTGTAAAACTATCTATACAGTGCTGTGTGGCGGACAGAGGTGCAGGGAACTGCACATGCCCTGAGCCACGTGGTAAGAGAGATATGCTTGCGCATCCCTGCCTATAAATACAGAGATCCACGGAGACGCAACTCGGGGTCCCATAAAGGGGAGCTCGCCTATCCATACACTACATTAGAATATCCTATGGCTTGTCATAGCCTAAAACCATTGCACCACCTAGGGCGTGGTGGATTTCTTAACAAGGAGCAAACGTGGGGAGGACTGTTTTAAGAAGACTGAGTTTGGAGTATAGAAACCAATACAGCTTGTGACAACATGGAGGAGAGCATGTATACTTGACGCTGCTAATGCTATTTAACTCAACATTTTCACTCGATATGACTCAGAAATCTTCTCTTACAATCCTCTCATCTCTTTCAGGTTTTCTGTGTGTATACCCATGTCTCATACCTGCTGTCGCAAGACACACCACCAGATACAAAGGCAAAGGCTGCAACTTCACAACACACTTAATCAAGAATACAATGCATCTTTATGGAGAGTTCACAAAGCAATGCAGACATCCGTATCATCTGAGAGGCAACATGAAAGTTTGTAGTTACCTGTACTTGTGTCGAGATATATGTGGATAGAATTTCTGTGTTGTGCATAATAACTAGTAAACTAGTACCGGTAGGTGCTTTTTAGTCAACGTATACAAGAGCAATAAGTTGTGCTTATTCTGCGCTCAAACCTACCTTTACAGTGATAATATACGTCCTTGTGTAGAGGACAGGTCTCATTATTTTGATCATTTTATATAGGTCTGTGAAATAGGTGCCTGATACCATATCATTCATTTAAATTTATTTTATTTTTTCAAAGTGACTGTTATGAATAAAGTGTGTTTAATGACAGAACATTGTTATGTGTTACTTTGGTAGAAGAAAGGAGTGATGGACATGACAAAGGCACATTCAGTGACATTGATTGTCAAGGAGTCTTTATACAGCAGCAAGATACACATCTTTGAAGCTATCGACCGACAACAATGGACAACTTGCTTCATGATAGTAAGAGTTTTTTTTCTACAAATTTTACATTGGTTCTTGTGGTATCTACATCTGCAGGAGTAAGAACATAAACATAAGTTGACATCAGTATTTCAGACATGACAAAGACTAGTTCTGGGGA
>NMRB01001031.1:153353-176712 GCA_002633025.1 Notospermus geniculatus | reverse complement strand
GCCGATGCCGTAACCGATCCAGGCAATGACCCACGGTTCGTTGAAGGTGATCCAGAACTTCACCTTATCGCCAAGCTGAGTAAAACACAGGCTTGCAAAGTCGTTGAAGTGATCGACAGTCGTCTCATTCAGCCATCCGCCATGGTCCTCCAGTGCCTGGGGTAGATCCCAATGATAAAGAGTGACCTGGGGTTGGATTCCTTCAGACAACAAGGTTCGTATGAGCTGTTTGTAGTAAAGGAGTCCCTTGTTGTTTATGTTGTTGATGGTTCCGTCAGGAAGGATCCTCGGCCATGACAACGAGAACCGATAGTGGGACACCTGTAGCAGACGATGTAGTAGAGGAAGAGGAAGAGGAGGGAATTTTTAGTATCAGCCACCACTGAAACGTTCTAATGTTCCTGGTGATGATCCCGCAGCAACTGACAACCCCTGACCAAAATAGACGCAACATTGGGGACCATAGTCGCGCTTGTTGGGACCAAAATAGACACGCTCAGGACCAACATAAGGGCGGTTTACACTAGGTTGCAAGTTGCAGCAGCCTGCAACTTGTTGCAGTCCACCTGTGATGTTTACACATAGCAACATCCAGCGCGATAACTTGCAGAAGTTCGCAACAAGCTGCAGGAATTTGGGCGGGAATCCTTTGTTCGGCAGCCAGTTTGGCTTTAGTAGACGTCACATGATTTTTTGCTGTATTCTTATTGGCCATCGACGTGCAACTTGTTGCAACTTCACCAAAAAATAGGATCACAAGTTGCAGTAGATAGTTGCAACAAGTTGCATGTCCATTTACACATGCAACTTTGATGAATTTTTTGTCTCATCAGGTTTATGCAACAAGTTGCATGAAGTTGCATATGAAAAGTTGCATTTAGATGCGGGGACCAAATACATGTAGGCCTACATAGGCTTCGATGCGCAGGCGTCATCTTCCCCGGAAGTCTTGGTCGTCGGGGAACGACAGTCGATCAATTCCGGTTTTTTGTTTCAAAGGCTCAGGAGACAAAAGTTGCAAATTGGCCGATTTAGAAGTAGGCCTAAGCGTAGCCATAATATGGGTACGCTTAGGCCTACTTCTAAATCGGCCCACATCAGGATGGGCACGGCACAGACGACCCAGGTCACCAGTGCGTGGCGGATTACTTTTGGGGATATTGAATGCGAGGACTTTAAAATACGTTTGAAAAATGCCATTTCTTACCCCAAGATCTTTGAGAAGTTTGACATCGTCTGCGATCTTGTTGTAGCTATCACAGGCGACGTCTCCGGTGTCATTGTTGGCAATCCTGTTGGCGTGGCTGAACGTGTCCCAAATACTTGGACCCTTCCCTGAGGTGGGGAATGAATATGTCAAGAACTGATCTGATGGGAATACTGCTATAGGAAAGAATTATCGTCTAAAATACGCTTCGTGACTTGGAATGTGTTTGGACTAGGGGGGGGGGGGGGGGTTTTNTTTCACGCCTGTATAGAAGACGGTTTATTCTCCAAGTAAAAATTCTGCCTACTGTAGAAAAGTGGATTAATATGCATAATTTTGCACTCTCTGCAGAAAAAATCCAGAGATGACCACCAACGCCGAGTATACCAACAAAACTTACACAGAAAAAAGAAATCAACTCGAGTGGAGACTCAGATCTCACTAGGGACAAAATGGTTCGAAATACTTTTTGACTCAAAATGAAACAGAAAATATTTCGGCCCGAGACAATGACATCTCAATCTGAGTTGAGTGATCTCAGAATGAGACTGTCAGTCTCTCGGCCCAAAACATTTTCCGTTTGGACGACCGTTATCCTGGACGGGGCTTGGGCGTTGATTATACAAGAAACCTCTAGATTTACGTAAAAGATAGATCGGAGAACGATTGCGCCGTCACGGCGGCAACGTTGCGCGACTTACCATCCGCATCCCAGCCTCCTTCTATCTGGTAGGCGGCTGTCGCGGTGCTCCAGGCGAATTCTTTCGGAAATTCTCCATGGTAAAATTTGTTACATTTCACAACGTATAGAAAGAGGGCCAAAGTTCCCAGCAGTGTTAGGCGTCGTAGTCCCATCTTGTCAAGAAAATCCTTCATGCAAGCGGCGATAGCTGTGATATACGCAATGGCAAACATATAGAATCTATTTGAATGAGGAAGAACTGGGCCACTGGTGTTTACGTTAAGCAAACTAAAGCCTTGTTCACACTGGCGGCGCGGTGCGATGCGAACTTTTTCGCGCCTGGTCGCTCCCATAGCTGTTCACACTTGCGGTGCGACGCGATGCGGTAACAAGCGGTAGGACGCGACGAGCGATTTCCACCGCCCCCGATCGCTCCTGCAGTATTTTCCGCGTCAAATTGCCTGCCGCGTGAGGATACCGAAAGGGAAATCCCGCTGGCATCATATTAAAGGCTCGTTTCCACAGACGCGTTTCACGCTGCGTGATGCGTCAAATCTTTTGTTATTTTCCGCCGCTCTGCTTCCAAACAATGGGCGAAGCGTCAAAACGCTCACGCTACCGCTTCTGTGGAAACGGGCCTTAAAGGACATTTCTGGCACAATTTGAATGATTCATTTTCGCTAATCATGACCACCGCACGTAACCGCGTCGCACCGCGCCGTGCCATGTCAAAACTAACCGCTTTTTTCAACGCATCGCACCGCGCCGCCAGTGTGAACGAGGCGTTACGCGAATTTGCGAAAATTTACTGCCGCCAATTTATCATGTTTTTCAGGCGGCCCTAGAGGTCAGACTCCCGTTATTAAGAGGCGGCTTTCGGGATGTTCACCACCAGTCACGTCCCTTGCTTTGAGCAAAATTCATAATGACCGCAAAACCTCAAAATAATGCTGACAGAGGCTCACGGTTTATATAACAAAATAAAGATAGAATATCATTGAAAAGTAAATTCCACATATTTCATTTATTCCTGAATATCTAATTCATGAAAGAAACTGAACTGTCACCACGTGACATCACAATAAAACACTGTGATCCATTGCAAGGAAAAGAGGCAAAGGCGGAGAAGCCGTCCCAAATTTCTCAGAAAGAAAAGACCACGGGTGTATTTTCATGTTCGAGTATGATTGTATCTTAAAGGGGATGTTGAGTCGATCATAATTGGTAAGTCAAACTGATACTAGGTGGCGCAATGCTAGGACTACTGAAACACGCGTTCCACACAATAGGTGGCACCATCTGATAAATGAGCCAATGCAAACTTTTGCCATGCAAAAGCCATTGCAACTTTCATTGCATCCTAAGGTGATCAAGGGTTCTTAGTGCTTACTCCTTCCTTCACTGCACATAGAATTTATTTACGCAGTGGTGGAGGCAGCGAGCACTAAAGCACCCCTGATTACCACAAAATGACTTTACTGGCATTACAAACGATTGCTCAATTACATGGGAAAGGGTTTAAGAACATGAAATAAGTAAGGGGTTTCTAAGGTGAAAGACATAGCTTCCTACCGGATTCGCATTTAGGGTCGGAAAGGGTTTAAGAGAAATAGAATGTGATGCACCTACACTTTGCAGCATTAGACTGGTCCCCTGTCCTCGAGCTGATCTGTAAATATGAATTGGCAGAGCAGCTTGAGGACAAGGGACCAGTCTACAGCATGTCCAAGTGCATCCACCAATGAAGTCAATAAAGTAGAGGGATTCAAACAGAAAATTTTAGATCTAGTAACTTGCAGATAACAATTAGGCGAAAGCTTATTCTATCAACTGCTTTTCATGCCAAATTCTACAGAGCTGTTGGTTAAATTATATTTCAGAATCAGAGATAAAAGAGAGGAAAAAATTCCAAAATAACCAGAAGTTATAAGAAATATCTTCAAATGGGGACACTCAGGACCTTGGGTAAATTGGGACAGCAGACAATACAGACATTTTTATGATTACCTTCAGCTTTGGAGCTGGACTTCCACATTTGCCCCAAATTGTAACTCTCCAAAGTATCCTAAGTTGACCGACCCGAAACCCCTAATATAAAAGAGAATGAACCACCAACATACAGATGAAGCCCCTGCTTAAGCTGATTGGGAAGAAAAACATTTTTTTACGATGGGGAAAATTTGTCTTCAAGGATGCAACTCATGGTGAACAGAGACATTCAGCTGAACATAAGCACATTTTTTACACGATTAAAATGTAGCGGTTCAGAAAATATGCCCCAGAACAATAATGCTTTATTCATGGGGGCTCTCTCCTGAACCATTCTGTACATACATGTACTACATGAAACTTGATAGTAGGCCCATGACTACAAAACAGGATGGAATGACACCGTCTAGTTTACATGAATTCTATTTAGATAAGAAAATATAAATGCTGTGCAGATTGCATTTCTGATGCATGTCCATGCTACATGTACATGTATACATACAACAGACAAACTCTGGTCATGTTTTTGATAAACCATTACAAGGTATGAGTGTGTTAAGGCGCTACTCCACTACACAGATTATGTCGACACTTTCTGTCAGCCAACTCTCGACAGAAATGTCCAACGTCTATCCACTTCAAATTAAAAAGTCTACCGCGAGTCATTTATTACGAAATGACATAATCTTTCAATAATCCTTCCACTTGACAGCAGTAACTTCTGAGACAAACTTCAAAAAAAATTTCTGCACTCTCGGAAGTAACTGTCGTTTCGTTATCCACTAGAGATTTTCTCTCAGACAGCAACTTCTAACAGTGAAAACTGTCTAGTGGAGTTGCACCTTTAGTCTTCTTTGCACTGCCATTGAACAATCATGCATTAGTAAACGTGACAAAAAAACAATGCAACCATGACCTATATTTCCATTACACAGCAGTTTCTAGCTCATTCTCTGCAATATTTGCCAACATGCATATGCATTTCATTATACCGATTGACAGATTTTTACAGCCAAATTTCTACATACAGTGGTGTGAATTAATATTCGAACAGAGGGAATTCAGCAAAATTTGTCACTTTGGTATTCCAATATCTATATCAAAAGTATTTGAAGTCAGTCCTAGATAGGCACTCCTCTAGTTTGATATGTTTTCGCTGAATTCAGATGCTGGATATCACGAAAGTGGTGAAAATATCGAAATTTCACATATTGGAAATATCAAAGACATCAAACTTGAATCACAGGTGTATGAATATCAACTTCTGTTTCCAAACGCTGTCAGGTAATACCCCCATTCAACATGTTGTTGCAAGGGGAAAAAATTCCACAAAATATCCAGACAAAATGGTGATAACAGCAAATCTCAAGAAATGTCAAATTTCGATATTTTCGCCATTCTCGTGATATGCAGTATCTAAATTCAGCGAAAACATATCAGACTAGAGGAGTACATTCTAGGACTGACTTCAAATACTTTTGATACAGATATTGGAAACAGTTTGCCTTTAATGAAAAGCTGAATTCCCTCTGTTGGAATATTAATTCACACCACTGTACATATGTAAAGCCGAATTGCCATGACTACAACGGAATCCGCTGCGGTTTGTGGCGAGCGGTGCAGTTTTTACAGGGTTTGGGATAATCCTTCGATGGTTTAACAATGCGTTGTGTGTTAATTATCCCAACAATTCCTGTGAAAACCGCACCGCTTGCCAAAAACCAAGGCAGAATCCTCTGTTGTGGAAATAGGAAAATTCCTCTTTGATCATGCAATAGCACAAGTAAATACATCTTAATTCTTCATTCATCCAGAGTTGATTGGAAATACCACTAGCACTATCCTTGTGTCGTATAAGTTTCATCTTGGTGTATTGAACAAATTCATAGCGCCAGAGCTTGCTTATGGAGGTAGCACAGGGGCGGATCCAGGATCATGGGAAAGAGGGGGCACAGCCAGCGCACATCGTGGAAAACCTTGGTCAAATTTTAACATCTTTCCAAACAATTTTGAAAATTCCCAGTCAATTTTAAAGATTTTCCACAAAATAGAGGGGGCACGGGCCCCCCTTGGATCTGCGCCTGTAGCACCAAGACACCTTCATTCCAAGATAGTGCTAAAATGGGAAGGTCATACATGTACAAACAGGCCCAGACGACGGATGCACGAAGCAGTGACTTATCCATTAATCCATATCCTTACGGCCTGTCAACACCATCAACATTTTCAAAACATTTCTGCGACAAAACATTGAAAACTGTTTTGGAAATGTTGCGGCTTGTTTTGGGGTTGGTCTACACTCTGCAACATTATCAAAACATGTTTTCAAATTGTTTTGCAAATTGCAGGTCCAGTCCACACTGTGCAACAAACTGAAAACATTGTTGTTTTGGAAATGTTGCAGCTGGATGTTTTTGAAATGTTTTGGAAATGTTGATGGTGTAGACAGGCCTTTACAATTCACAGAAACATCACAGTAGTCCACCATTAAGCAAAGATTATCGAAGGTATACTATTTTATCACACTTCATCAAATTCGGCGGGTTATACGGTACGTACATGTATATTATCACAAAATTGAACTAAACTACATTTCACAGCTCAGTCATGGAGTACAACATGTGTCATCTGCATGAACATTACAAATCAACACCGACGACATTGTTAGGCAGGGTTCAAAGTTCATGACCATTTGGTCTAAAATGCGACCTGGATTTTGCTCTGTGCGACCAAAAAAATTGATGTTCTAATGCATTTTGCATTGTGTGCGACTTGATTTTTTGGCCTGTTCGACCAAAATCTGCTTTTTCAGAAAATGAACTTTGATCCCTGTTAGGGCTCGATTCCACCAGCATATGGTGTCGGCGTCGGCAGTAGCATCGGCGTTTGAATCACTTCTATGTTGAGTCCAGTGACTCTTTCCACCGCAGTTCGACGCTGACGCAAAAGTGCAGTTGAAACAGTCAATGGACTCAACATAGAAGTGATTCGAACGCCGACGGCATTGCCGCCAATGCCATATGCTGGTGGAAACGAGCCCTAAGTCACAACTTCCTATGTTACAGAACAGGCAAATGTCTAGAATGTACATGTACACCATCTGAATAAGTACAGGCAATCAATGCAGCTACTGGTTAATTATGACAGCATTCCGGCTAATCCTGGAAAAATATGTACATGTGCTGACAGGGCAGTAGCTAGCTTTTTGGTGAGGTGAGGTTGGGGTGGGATTTGGGTGTTGGGAAAACACCATTTTCTGACCATTTTTGCCATTCAGCAGCAAAAATCTGCATGAAAAAAACATTTTTTGCCCCCACCCCCACCCCACCAATATGTCCGTATGCTAGCTACAGTAAAGCAGGGCTAAGCCTAAACCATACAGGGAGATCCCCATCCACATACATGCATCAAACCGTGCAGCCAGGCAGGCACAAGGTGGCCAACCTCATCTGCTCCACCTCTAACAACATCAGCTGACTTAAACCTCAAAGTAATTGACGGAACGNTAAAGCAGGGCTAAGCCTAAACCATACAGGGAGATCCCCATCCACATACATGCATCAAACCGTGCAGCCAGGCAGGCACAAGGTGGCCAACCTCATCTGCTCCACCTCTAACAACATCAGCTGACTTAAACCTCAAAGTAACTGACGGAACGATCTTCAAGTGTCAGGGAATGAATTTAAAACTACCTGCTTACAGAACCTGCAGAGAGTTTCAAATTTTCCCCCAAATTGTCAGATATTTGTCAACTAGACAAAAACCATACATGTTGACATAGGGTATATAATTCAGAGATGGGAACCTCCCTGCCACAATAATAAGTTCTCTGTTGTTTCTAACATTTATTGCATATATATATATTGTACCTGGTATAATTATTTTGACAAGACTGCTACGAAATGGGAGAATTGTGACCATGTATTATTTGTTCAGAATATCAAACTGATATGTGAGGACATCCTAACAACAGACCGCCTAAATGAAGATGGATTCCCCTCCAGACATAGAGGGTCGATGTCTTGACCAACAGAGGGTTAGAACCACGACAGAACTCTATCAGGAGCGTAGCTAGCAGGGGGGGGGCAGGGGGGCTAATGCCCCACCCCCAGAGCAAAAAGTGACAAAACAAATTTTTGCTATAAAATGTCATTTCCCCTCTTCGAGCCAAGTTACTGTAGTGTCAGATATGGGGAAAATGCATCTGAGAGGGTGTAGATTTTCAATTTTTTTTCCTCCTCCACCTTCACCCTTCAAACTCCATCAATTTTGCCCCCTACGCCATAAAAGCCAGCTACGCCCCTGTCTATTCCCCTTTGAACTGAATGGAGTGAAAACGGATACAGTGAATGTGACCTCAAAAGTTACCGGTACACAACAAGGGCACATCAAAATGTTTTACATCTTCACATTCAAGAGTATTTTCTTTTAAAATTAGGACAATAATGACTATAACAAGAAGTCGACATAAAGCCAGGCGTACATCACTTGCGACTGGAAGCAACTGATATGATCAGTCGCTGGTGATGTACGCGCTGCACGCACATCGCAAATTCAGCAACTCATTTAAACTAGGAGGATCCAATCAGTCGTCATGTCCTGACCGCGTACATCACATTTGCGACTGGCAGCAACTCCCAGACTCGACGAGACTAGGTTTCATTCAGAAAATTGGCACTGATCATTCGCAAGACCGCGTACATCGCAGCGACTAAACAAAACTGGGTACAACTAGTCACTAGAAAGTTGAACATGTGCAATTTCCGGTGACGACTGGCAATATCTCAGTTCCAGCGGGTCGCAAGGGTATGACATCGACCATTTCTGGCAACTGATCCAAGTCACCTCCAGTTCCAGCTAGATCCTCCCAGTCGCCAGTAGCTCAGTGGCGACTAGTTTTCTCCAGTCGCAAGTGTGATGTACACTAAGCTATAAAGACTGACCACATTTCTGTACTATCCATGTTTAATATTGAGGTAGTCAGCAAGAGAGGGTCATGCAAGTTCCTTTGCCCATGCACTCCATTTGGGGACCATATTTTGATGGTTTTACTCACCACGTATCCTTATCTGGCAGACATACTAGTACCGGTACTAAGAAAAATTTTTGACAACCAGTGACCACATTAAGTCGCTAAGGTGTAGAAGGGAATGTCACATTTTATATGAGAATTTAATAAAATGCCCATCAAAAAACATTTTCTCAATTTCTAGCCTAAAACAGAAATCAGTTTCTTTAAATGCATGAAACGTATGGCTCAATTTATACCCTCTGTGAAATATTTACAAAAATATTTTTGAATAAAGGCAACCCTGTGGAAAACAGTAGGCCTACATGTACTTCAATGGAGAAGGAATGATGCACATGTATGATCCAATCTGATTGCTCTTCAATCAAAGCAGATACTTTTGCAATCTTTGAATACATTTTTCACATTGTAGTTTACAATCCAAACATGCCAAAGGGACAGCTGTACACTCCATCCAATCAATCAAAAGAGATAGCTGTACAATCCAAGTGGATAGTTCTACAATCCAACTGGATAGCTGTACAATCCAAGTGGATAGTTGTACAATCCAATTGGATAGCTATACAATCCAAGTGGATAGTTGTACAATCCAATTGGATAGCTGTACAATCCAAGTGGATAGTTGTACAATCCAATTGGATAGCTGTACAATCCAAGTGGATAGTAGTTCTACAATCCAATTGGATAGCTGTACAATCCAAGTGGATAGTTGTACAAGCCAATTGGATAGCAGTACAATCCAAGTGGATAGTAGTTGTACAATCCAATTGGATAGCTGTACAATCCAAGTGGATAGTTCTACAATCCAATTAGATAGCTGTGCAATCCAATCTGATAGTTATACAATCCAACTAGACAGATGTGTAATCCAATCTGATAGTTTTATACAATCCAACTGGACAGCTGTACAATCCAAGTGGATAGTTCTACAATCCAATTGGATAGCTAGTCTGTACATTCCAATCCAAGTGGATAGTTCAACAATCCAATTGGATAGCTGTACAATCCAATTAGATAGTCATTACATTCCAATCCAATCCAATACGAATAACTGTACACAATCAAATTCAAATAATTGTTCAATGTCTTCAACAAGGTTGCCTTTCATTACAATTCATAATTAACAACAACGGTAATTAAATTTTTGTCTGACACTAACATCACAATGACATCAAGAACATCTGAAACAAAATGAGCAAAATTCAACACGAGGTTTTATAATCGCCGGCAAATAAGCCTTTTCACTCTCAGTATTGTTGATTAGACTCTCACAAATTGATAACACCAAATAGATATTCAACCATAAGAAAATGAGCTTTTAAGAACTTGCATACCAGAAATACAACACATCATCCCAAACATAAGATTTTCACAAAATTGGTGGCTTTTCAACAATAAAATGAACACCGAGTCAAAATACCAAAACAAACTGAACTTGGACAGTAACACCGGCAAAACAGATTTTAGCTATTCTCATTGCTTTAACGACTTTTACGATGTTTTATTGTGTAAGTATATCAGCTGAGTACTGCTACTTGATTTTTAACAAATAGAAACTGAAGAAAAGAGATACTACGGTACTTGTTTTGCATCATGAAAACATCAACTAGCCAATGATGCTAAGCTGTGCAAAGTAAACAATTTCAGTGGAAGCTTGAATTAATTCTAAAAGAAATATTTTTTTAATACAAATTAACATGTTGAATTAAACCAAACAGTTAATCTCTCACACCAGTCAGACTCCGAGAACGCCGAGATGTTCATAAAATCAAATAAGATTGTCATTAAAACAGCATAATCTCTGTAAAATCAATTTAACGTAACAAAATGACACCTTTTTAAAATCAATGGGACACAAGGTATAAAACATCCATAAAAAGACCTCCATCGGTTTCTGTCAATGGTGTTCCATCACAGTTGTCAGGAGATTTCTAAAGGTGCCAGCCGGTCGACATTGCATCCTGAAGCAACACGCGGCAACTATCTTTCCGGCAATGGAAGCAACTCGGAGTGACTGATCAGTTGCCGATTTTGTTGACCTTCGCGCTTGCATCTCCAAGCAACTGCCGGATGCATCATAGCGTGCTGTTCGAGGTATAACTGCCAGCTGCTCCGAGTTCTTGCCAATCGCTGAAATGTCGACCTACGCATGGTGGTTTTTTATCTGCGACGGATCCGGATCCGTCGGGTTGCTTCAAGATGCAACGTCGACCTCTGGGCACCTTTAGCTTCAAAACCTCAGAATAACTGTGACGACAGAATTCACCTAAATGCACCACAAAGGAGTTGACAAAATGTGGAAAAAACATGTTTTTTTCACATCTGGGTGCTCTAACCCATACATGTACAAAGCAGAAAAACCTCAAAAATAAAACCCTGATAGTTACATCTGTGCAAACAGCAAAGAAAATTGCACAAGCATGACAAGTGTAGCATCGACCAATTTTTAGCAAAGTCAGTGAGTTAAATTATTCTTCAAACAAACTTCAAAGTGTAACACGAATCATGCAGTTATTTTGATGTCTGGCATGTCTGGTAACTCACTCAATTTATTAATATATATATACACGGTATGCATCTTTCACAGAAAGACAACATCTTCAATTCAAATTTCAACACGATTTTCCTCCAAAAATCTAGTTTTGGTGGAAATCATAATGAAGAACATTGTCCATCATATACATGTACAGAAACGACATTACTCCAATGAATAACGCGAGTTTCAATTAGCAAATATGATGACAGTAATTAATGAGCAGAGAGCGCAAGCTGTTCACATGGACTTCTTCAAATTCAATTCATAAAATGCATTCCACAGTCAACATTTACAGCATTGATCATCACTTCCTCTTGTGATTGATCTCCAAGACATGTGCACATGTCACAATCAACTTCCCAACTGAGAACTGACAAGTGTGCATACATGTACTTATGAACCCACATGAGAATAAATTATAATTCCACTCGACAGTGAATTAAGAACTACCTCTATACTACATGTACATGTACTACACGGTACGGGTACTGAGTCCACGTCATGTCAGCTGCTTTTAAATTCGCAAAACATAATATTACAACACCGAAAGAACTGCATGGGAATTCATTTTGATCAATTAAATCATCAGCGACTGCAAACACACATCCTCCCATAGCAGGGCTCTGGTCTCACTCCTCTTCATACTCGCGAGTGGATGAAGAGGAGCGAGGTAAAAACCCCTGCTGTGGAAGGATGGCAAACACAAGGAAAAGCAGAAAATGATATCCTCATGAAAACAATATTTGTCATGTTTGTACCAAGACCAGGGGGCAAACCTGAAGAATTTAACAGCAGAGTGGCACCACGCTAGACAATACAAGCCTGGCAGTGATAGCAGTACCAAATTGAGTGGTGGAACTTCGAGCCACTTTTGAAACTCTGGTCCCTGGTCTTAGAACAAGTAGTTGTCTCTCAGTCTCGGTCAAAATTGCATCAGTTGCCTGTGATGTGCTCCAAGGCAGGCTACCTTCAGCCATCACAAGGAAGGCATTAGACTAGGCCTACTATACTAGTATTAATTCCTTCCTTGTGATGAGTGAAGTTGGTAGACTATTTTGGAGAGACCATTCATTGAATACACTTTTATAGTGTAGATCGACAGCATATCTACACTATGATTGTATGGTAAATTGTATGTTAGACATGTCGTAAAACCTCTCTTCTAGTTTTCTGCAATTGCAACAGGTTTACCACGCCCGGCTCCACCATAAAAACCCTTGGTACCATCAGGACCTTTTGGTTGTCTTACCACCCCTTCCGAAGATAGATTTCTACGACCAAGCAACGGACTGCCCACTGGACTTCCATCAGCTGCCAAAGGGCTCATCTCCTGGGCGNAAAATGTCGTTAGGTGGTCAAAATATGTCTCCTAACTACTCCAATGTGGTTTGTTAGGGAATAAGGACAATAACCACTTAAGAAATACAACCTCCTTAGAGCTCTCTGCAGTGTCATCGTCCGAATGCAGAAGTTTTCTTAGGTGGTTAACCACCTAAGAGAAAATGACCACCTAGGAGCCCATTCAAGATGAAAATAACCTCCTAAGCCCCCATCTGCAAACACGGACGACGACGGACGACGGACGCTGCACCATCGTAATAGCTCACTCCAGTGAGCTAAAGACCTCCATTGGTTTCTGTCAATGGTGTTCCATCACAGTTGTCAGAAGATTTCTAAATGTGCCAACAGGTCGACATTGCGTCCTGAAGCAACTCGCGGCAACTACCGGTAGCTTTCCGGCGATGGAAGCAACTCGGAGTGACTGATCAGTTGCCGATTTTGTTGACCTGAGCGTGCTTGCATCTCCAAGCAACTGCCAGAAGCATCACAGCGTGCTGTTCGAGGTACATGTATAACTGCCAGCTGCTCCGAGTTCTTGCCAATTGCTGAAATGTCGACCTGCGCGTGGTGGTTTTTTATCTGCGACGGATCCGTCGAGTTGCTTCAAGATGCAACGTCGACCTGTGGGCACCTTTAGCTTCAAAACCTCAGAATAACTGTGACGACAGAATTCACCTAACATTGCCTACATGTAAATGCACCACAAAGGAGTCAACAAAATGTGGAAAAAACATGTTTTTTTCACATCTGGGTGCTCTAACCCATACATGTACAAAGCAGGAAAACCTCAAAAATAAAACCCTGATAGTTACATCTGTGCAAACAGCAAAGAAAATTGCACAAGCATGACAAGTGTAGCATCGACCAATTTTTAGCAAAGTCAGTGAGTTACAATGTAGATTATTCTTCAAACGAACGTCTGGCATGTCTGGTAACTCACTCAATTTTAGTTATTAATATATATACACGGTATGCATCTTTCACAGAAAGACAACATCTTCAATTCAACACGATTTTCCTCCAAAAATATAGTTTTGGTGGAAATCATAATGAAGAACATTGTCCATCATATACATGTACAGAAACGACATTACTCCAATGAATAATGTGAGTTTCAATTAGCAAATATGATGAGAGTAATGAATGAGCAGAGAGCGCAAGCTGTTCACATGGACTTCTTCAAATTCAATTTATAAAATGCATTCCACAGTCAACATTTACAACATTGATCACTTCCTCTTGTGATTGATCTCCAAAACATGTGCACATGTCATGCAATCAACTTCCCAATTGAGAACTGACGAATGTGTGCACACTTATGACATGTATGAACCCACATGAGAATAAATTATAATTCCACTCGACAGTGAATTAGGAACTACCTCTATACTACTACATGTACACGGTACGGGTACTGAGTCCACGGCATGTCAGTTGCTTTTAAATTCGCAAAACATAATATTACAACACCGAAAGAACTGCATGGGAATTCATTTTGATCAATTAAATCATGAGCGACTGCAAACACACATCCTCCCATAGCAGGGATTTGGTCTCGCTCCTCTTCATACTCGCGAGTGGATGAAGAGGAGCGAGGTAAAAACCCCTGCTGTGGAAGGATGGCAAACACAAGGAAAAGCAGAAAATGATATCCTGACCTCATGAAAACAATATTTGTCATGTTTGTGCCAAGACCAGGGGGCAAAAACGAAGAATTTAACAGCAGAGCGGCACCACGCTAGACAATACAAGCCTGGCTGTGATAGCAATACCAAATTGAGTGGTGGAACTTTGAGCCGCTTTTAAAATATCCCTGGTCTTAGAACAAGAAGTTGTCTCAGCCAAAATTGCATCAGTTGCCTGTGATGTGCTCAGGTACGCTACCTTCAGCCATCACATGGAACACATTAGACCACCCCACTACTAATAGTATTAATTTCTTCCTTGTGATGAGTGAAGTAAGTACATGTATACTATCATGACTATTTTGGAAAGTCGCCTTTTTAATATTGGGGGTGCTCAGAATTTTACTGCACTGTAGGCAGGCCCTAGTATTGAAGGTACATGTATTTGAGGCCCAGAATGGGGATTTTACCGGTATCCGATTATCTTGAAATCAACACCTGTCATACTTTTGTGTGCATCCCCCATCACCACAGTGTAATCAAACGCCATCACATAATACCTCAATTCGAGGCCTCAAATACCTTCAATACTAGGGCCTGGTAAAATTCTGAGCAGCAGCAACAAAAGGTGACCTTACAGTACATTTATAATGTACATGTAGATTGACAGCATACATGTATCTACAAATTGTATGTTAGACATATCGTAAAAGCTCTCTTCTAGTTTTCTGCAATTGCAACAGGTTTACCACGCCCGGCTCCACCATAAAAACCCTTGGTACCATCAGGACCTTTTGGTTGTCTTACCACCCCTTCCGAAGATAGATTTCTACGACCAAGCAACGGACTGCCCACTGGACTTCCATCAGCTGCCAAAGGGCTCATCTCCTGGGCGGCCTTCAGTCGTCTTTGTACCCACGGACTTCCTGACGGTGAAATGGAATCGGCGGGAGATTCACGGTTTTTACGCAATGCCTCTGGACTACTCATAGGACTTGGCTTAGGACTTTGTCTCGGACTTAAACCCTCAGCCAAAGGAGATGTTTTGGCTGGCAAGTTGCGTCTCTTCGAACGAGGGCTCGATCGAGGACTGTTCCGTGGGCTAGATCCCGGAGTGCTTGCAGGACTTAACTTGCTCTTATCAATACAGCGGCCAGGACTAAGAGAACTCCGCCAGTTCATGTCTCGATCGCCTGGAGAATTGTTTTGGTCCATTTCAGATCCACTACTCGCACCGTCGTTACCCATGGAATGTCTCTTGTTCTTATTTCTGTTTCTCTTTTTACCACCACCACCCTCTTTCTTTCTCTCCGTGACAGGTGACGAATGCGGTTTAGGGGATGCGTCACCATCAGCTCCTGGCTCGATCGTCACAACCACTCCCGATGTCTCTCTCTTTACCTCGTTCTTTTCGCCCACATCCAGCTTGCCAGTATCAGCATCTGCAACATCTGTCTTACTCCTACCAGTGTCTGTCTCACAAGCAACAGTCCTACTAACATTCGTTTCCCTTTTAGGCAGTTCCTTTTCTTTCTCCTTCTGCTTTTCCTTCTTCTCTCCTTTGCCAGATTTATCCTTCTTTCTCGAAGACAATATCACCACCCGCAGACCACCCCTCCAGTCGTCCGCTTGAGTCAACTCACAAGCTTTCGTAGCAGCTTCATGATTTTCAAATTCAACAACAGCACACACTGAAATACCAATTTCAGGATGTTTGTTGCAATATTTTTTTATGTCACCAGGTATTGTCTTGCCAGGCCTCAAAATCCTGATCAGTGCTATTTCACCACTTTCTTTAAACAATTCTGCAACGTTTTCAATTGTCGGACTTTCTATTGGCAGATTCACAGCAACAACCGTCCTCGATGGCGTGGTTTCATCAAAATCGGGTAACGGCTCCACTCGTCGAACCTTTGTACCTTCCTCATTGACTTCCAGTTTGGCAGAACTTCTTAAACAATGAGCAACCACGCGGTAATCTCGACTGAGACACTTCACCTTTTTGAACGAAGTTATCAGCTTGATACTAACGTAACCTTGTTTGTTCCGTCGAACATGCTTCAGCAGAAATGCATCCTTAAGAATGTTGACGTCGGAGAAATAAAACTCAACTTGAGCAATGATCTTTTCGGAAGTTTCCTCGTTAGGGATTGGGAAATCATCACTAGCTCTGCTCTCTTTGCCACTGAGATCTTGGTCTGATATGTCGGCTTGGCTGAGATTACTCGTCAGACCCTCACTGCCCGTCATGTCGTCCTCACTCAGTTCGTCTTTTATTTTCTCCACTCGAAGAATGGGAGTCGATAACATCTTGTCTGTGGATTGTCCATATTGTTGTTCACCACTGATCTGATCACCAGCAGCATCAACATCGCAATTACTTGGAGGATTGATGACTATACGGGGGTCATTCAATGTGGCACTGGGAACAGTGTCAATACACGTGTCAATGTCATGCACAGCAACTCCATCCTTGTTTTTCACCTCGGGGATGGAGCCTTCGTCAATTTCATGGCCAATCTCGGCCGTCGTCTCCACACAAACTTCACTCATTGTGACCAGCTTATTCTATTAAACTATCAGCACAACGCTGAAGTATTCAGTGTGGCTAAACGGTCTCTGAAAGTAGAGAAATCGGCCGAAATATGGGCCAGAATTTCCACAACCTGATGGTTTCTGGCTGTCGCAATTTGCTGCGGAGCTAGCACGGAAAATTGAGGGATCATTAATTTTTTCATTTCCCAGACGACTACTTTACTGAGAAAACATCATTCTGTTAGCAAATTGCGTGAACAAAGTATAATGAACCTGCTTTCTATTTGTTTGCATTCAGTAATCTTTACTTGCAACAAGTCATTAGTGGGTCTATCCGGTTATGTAATTTACCAATTAAGAGATTCTCCCCATTGCAATTAAGATGGCTGACTTGTGGATGGAATCTGTCGAGAAGAGGGTTGACGCCCTTGAAAAACAAGTCTTCGGGGACGCCGATAAGGATGCTCACTTTCCTAGGGTAATTATCGAAAACTATAGATAACAGTTGTTAACTTCGAAGCCCAAGTTGAGCCCACCCTGGCGCTTTAAACTCAAATAATTGGATTTTCTGTTCAACATCTCTCACCTGTACATTTTAGTACGTGCATGTGTAACACATAATTTGGTTTTAGAAAATGACACCAGGTGGCGAATGTGTTGCTTGTAAATCTTGGCCCTTTCTTTTAGTGTCAGGGTCAGTCTACACTAAACACTGCTGATGGCCACAGATGCTGTAGGGTATTTGCCGACATCTGTATCAGAAATAGATATGCCCCCAGCTAGCCAAATCGGCAAATGACAAAGAAATTATCATGTCATGATGATATTCGACACTCACATCACATCACATTGTCGGATTGTGACGGCAATAAATTGCGGCGGGTCGGGTGGGACCACCGTACTCATGTACTGGTACATCGGCTGTTGCTCACGCTCACTAGTCACTGATCAAGCTGAAATGCATTGACATTCGTTTTCTTTATTGTTTATTTTCTGAATGAATGGATGTGTTTGTTCTTCCCTTGTGTCCGTTGATCAATTAAGTTGAATTTTTAGCTTTTTACAACATTGTCTTGTATGCTCCTTTTTCTGTTGATGCACATACCCTGCTGTGTCTTCCCCTCTCATTAATCTTCCTCAACATGAAGAATTCATTTCATCCCTTGTTCATAAATGCATCAAATACTGTGCCAATGAACGTGACAATTGAAATATCCTTTCAAAAGTTTCCAATTTGTAATAATTATTTTTAAAAAGCATCAGTGGTTGTTAAAACCTGAGACAAATGCCTGACAAGGACAGATGTGTCACCATTTAGTTGCTAACTGCTTCATTTATTCCTAGTGTAGTCTGAGTCTGACAACATGTAATTTGACCTCCACTCACTCACTCACTGTAAACTGCTGAGTAGTATGCCTGAGCTCAATGTTGGAAAGTTTTTGATCTTGGGGAAGAAAGTTGTAAAAAGGAATATTTCTGTCACCATTTTAAGAATGGGTTTTACTTTTGACCATCTTCTTGGCAAGTAACCTTTCATGATTAAGATAAACCCCATCCTAGTGTGGATGTGGTTTGTCCCAAGTTATGATTTCAGTTATTTCCAAATTACTGCAATCTGCATGCTTATCTGTCTTTACATTGTGCTCTACAGATTCAATTTTGTTTATTATTTCAGCATGAACCAGTAAGTCAAATTTTAAACTCTGGTCACAAGATATGCACATCACTTGTGGGGATATTGGTCAGTCATTTTTTCCCCTCTGCATGATGTGGATTCTAGCCCTGTTTACACTACATAGTCATAGAAATCCACGGGCTTTTTGAGACCCGGGTCTAGCCCGGCTCTGGAAAATCCCTCCTGAGACCCGGCGCACGTCAACACTACTCGAATTTTGTGACGGGGACCTAAATTAAGCCCTTCAAAAACCGTTCGAGCTCAGAGAGGCTTATTAGCACCGGGTTTTTCATCCCCGGGCCTATTAGACACGGGCTTTTAACCCTGTGTAAACAGAAAAGGCCCGGGTTCGACGCGGGTTTTTTATGTAGTGTAAACAGGGATTCTGTTGGTGTTGCCAGCACTTATTGAAATATGGATTACACAATCTGTGTGAACTATAGATGATGTAATTCAGTGGTATCCACTTGTAAATCTGTCAGCATCAAGAATTTTGTTAACTTTCCTAAGATTCCATGATATTATAATGCGGCATGCCACCAGTAGTTTGTGACGAGGCTGTGATCACCTCGTGCAATATTTCTAACAAATTAGCCATACGTACCGGTACACTACAAAGTCCGGACTTCTCCTGCTTACACTACAAAAAAGGCGGGCATAATGAAGCCCGGGTCTACCGGTACAAAGTCCAGACTTCCTAAGCCCAGATGACATGAGTGGGTCTAGATCAAGTCCGGACTTGACCCGGGCTTCTACTTCAGGTGTAAGTGCAATATCTTAGTTCTAGACCCAGTGACAGATGGCGTTGCGATAATTACATGTGTTACATGTATTATGTACATTGAGTGACCTGCGGATGTGACCTCCAAGTTCACCTGTGATTGCTGGGTTTCATGTTAATTTGATTTGTAGTGTAAGTGCTCTGAGGGAGAAACCCGGACTTCAAATGAGTCCGGACCTAAAAAAACCCGGACTTCTCTTTGTAGTGTAAGTAAGGCTTTTGCTGGTTTCTCCTTCAATTCATCAACGGGCCACCTATAAGTGCTCCATTGACATCCTTCACATTTTTCAGTTTTCACTCCATTCATTAACTGTGACCCCTCCCAGCAAAATAAGTCAGAATGTGCCGAAGAGAAGACTCAAGATGACACCAGAGAACAACTACATGTACATGTATAGAAATTGACAGAGTCATCACAATGGCCAGACAGTACTGAAATCAACAATCCGTTGGTGCACTTTGGGTCTTCTCTGCACATTCCAACTCATTTCGCTGGCACGGGTCACAATTTTGAATCTGAAGTTCAGTTTGAACTTGGTGTGGATAGCATCAGATCTGTTCCTCTTCATCAAAATTGCCAGAGTTCGTGCACAAGTGAAACAATGTTTCACCACATAATATTCATTTGACTGACCAGTCTCCCCTGGCTTCTTCCGTTTTGTTTCATGCTGGTAATGTGTTTTTAGTTTGCTTCACTAACTTACTAATAGAATTTGTTTCATACTAACATGTTGTTTAACATGAAGGGTGCAGGTGTACACCTCACACTTTATTCCTTATTATTAAATTGACTTTGGGTAATTGATTTTGAATTTGGTGTTTAAATTTCAAATCTTTTTTCTGTAGCTGGTAGAATTGGGTGCAAAGCTGAATTTCATTCAGGTCTTATATTGGAATTTTATTAAAGTCAAATTTTTTTCAGGACTTGGTAAAGTATTGAAACTTCCTCAGTTGATTTTCCATTCTACATGTAAATGGTGCGGAGGAATTTTTTTCAGATATATGCACTTACTACATTAACTAATATTAAAAAATCACAGCAGACAGACAGGGCGCCAGTATTGTCTTCTAAAAGGGGCTGTTCATTTTCGTCAATTGAGGAATCTGAGTTGTGATCATTGGGACAACGGAAGAAGCTATGCACTTGCAAATTGCAGGGATTATATACATGTATTTGTTGTGCAAAGAAAGAGAGAGCACAAAAATTGACACACAAAATGATGATAAACAGGAAAGTCAATTTCCAGAATCTTAGCAAATTTTTAACCCCAACCGGAGTCTTCTTCAGGCTGGCACTTTCAAGTCGAGCTACCAGCTCATTACACTTCTGGTAGCTCGACTTGAAAGTGCCAGCCTGAAGAAGACCCTGGTTGGGGTCAAAAATTTGCTAAGATTCTGGAAATTGACTTTCCTGTTTATCATGTATTTGTTGTGCTGTACAGAGTAATCGCTGCACTTTGTAGCTTCATAGCTTTCGCCATTTTCTCACGGATCACATCTCTTCCTCAAGTGATGAAAATGATCAGCCCCTTTTACTTTCGGAAATGGGCCGACATTCTACAACCGTCCAAAGGACAGCATTTCTTTGTTTTCATTTCATCGAGTCTCCATCGAAGTCCATGTGTCCGACTGTCCATTGTCATGATTGTCAAAACCCAACAGAATTACCTGTCACATTCTTTGTGACATTTCCTTCTTTTCGCCGTCTCAGAGCGCCGTTCTTCTCAATCTCACAGTCACGTAACCATGGTAACTCTTCCATAAAAAAGTGTGATATCTGTCTGTGCATTTTCATCATGAACTTCTGCGAAAAAAAGTACATTTGAGCCATGTTGGTGATGCATTGTACAAGAAAACAGCAATATCTGCTGGTACATATGTTTTCTGTGATATATCTCTGTCAGTGAATGTTGCCTGTCATGCCTGTTGTGTGAGCATGTTGAAAATACTGGCTCATGTAAAGCCTAGCGTACATCACACTTGCGACCCGACTGGAGACAACTAGGTAGTCGCCACTGAGCTACCTGGCGACTGGGAGGATCTAGCTGGAACTGGAGGTGACTGATCAGTCGCCAGAAACAGTCGATGTACGCACCCACTGGAACTGAGATTTTGCCAGTCGCCGCAAGTTGCACATGTTCAACTTTCTAGCAACTAGTTGTACCCTGCCGCAAGTTGCACATGTTCAACTTTCTAGCAACTAGTTGTACCCTGTTCAGTCGCTGCAATGTACGTGGGCTTGCGACTGATCAGTGCCAGTTTTCTGAACGAAACCTAGTCTCATCGAGTCTCAATGCCCCGGATGTTACCTGAGTTGTTGCCAGTCGCAAGTGCGATGTATGCGGTCAGGATATGACGACTGATTGGATCCTCCTAGTTTTACTGAGTTGCTGAATTTCCGATATGCGTGCAGCGCGTACATCACCAGTGACTGATCAGATCAAGTTACCTCCAGTCACAAGTGCGATTTATGCCTGGCTTAAAATTTGGAGCCAATTTGGAGGTGTCCTAGATCGCCAATATGTTGAGTTGATATGCAAGGTGTGTTTGATTTGTGAGGATTCAACCATCACACTAGGCTGGTTTTCTCAAAAGTTTCAGTTTACACCTTGTGCCTTTTGAAATGAATGGCAGCTTCATCAATCCTGGGGTCTTATGTTGGAGATTGTCTTATAGAGGCTTTGCAATGACGTCATCCCAGCGGCCATTCTGGGGGACACAGGGCACAGAGGTGTGAGCTGACGGTGACATGACATGCGTGAAGTGTGCCACGCCATTGTTTGACGTAACGTCATTGGGGCATGCACGGCTCATTTCGCTGCGCCTGTGCAGCATGTGTCCTCCAGCATGGTGGCTTGTGACGTCATTTGCAAAGCCTCTATGGGCTGCATGTTCCTGTGGTTTATGCTGTTCTGGCTGAATGTGCACAACTTTAAGAATGCTAGCATCTTTGCATGATGGTTCTTTTTCCATCTTGTGATAAGATTTGTGGTAGTGCAGGCCTTTCCGTTTGACGGAGGTGCTAAAATGTGCATGTGCCTCGCAAACAATAGAATTTCTATTGTTTGCGAGGCACATGCACATTTTAGTGCCCATCAAACGGAAAGGCCTGAAGTGGAATGTATATACTTATCTGTTATCAAGTCATTCTGATCTTAGTCTGTTACTCACTATTGCAATGTCCGGCCCTAACGCCAACTCCATCCTCTTGTTTTCTAGTGCATTGAGAGCATGTCTGCCGTCAATAACCGGATGATGACAGGGATTCACGGAAGGGCAAAATTTGCTGCTGTCCTACAGAGATGTAAGTGTCTGTCTCATTCTTCACTCTTCTTCCAAATCAGTCTCATGTTTAGGAAATTTAGACTTCATGGACAATGAACCTGAGATGTTTCATCTTCATTTCTACACTTGTGCTGCAACTTATCAACATCATTTCTTGATGTGTCAATCACGACAAAGTACGAGTACGGTACATGTATTTTAAAGGGGTTGTTCATTTTCGTCACTTGAGGAATCTGAGTTGTGATCCTTGGGAAAACGGAAGAAGCTATACACTTGCAAATTGCAGGGATTATTTGTTGTGCTGTACAGAATAATGGCTGCAATTTGCAGCTTCATAGCTTTCTCCATTTTCTCAAGGATCACAACTCAGATTCCTCAATTGACGAAGATGAACAGTCCCTTTTGCTCAAATATGGACCATTGTTCTCTTTCAGTGAACGAAATCGAAAGGTACATGGATCCTGTATACACTGATCGCCTCACCCTGACAGAGCAAGCCAAGGCAGATATCTTACTTGCACGTAAGTCCCAGTGCTTTCTCCTATTACAGTATGGTAACTGAGAACTGTCATGCAGGCATTGGAATCTTCCGGATTGTGCCGGATTTCCGGTTTTGGGAGGCCAAAAGTTGGGTCCTGAGATTCGTACAGAAATGCAATAAAATTGGAGGGGGG
>NMRB01001031.1:125271-152894 GCA_002633025.1 Notospermus geniculatus | reverse complement strand
CAATCCTGGGGTCTTATGTTGGAGATTGTCTTATAGAGGCTTTGCAATGACGTCATCCCAGCGGCCATTCTGGGGGACACAGGGCACAGAGGTGTGAGCTGACGGTGACATGACATGCGTGAAGTGTGCCACGCCATTGTTTGACGTAACGTCATTGGGGCATGCACGGCTCATTTCGCTGCGCCTGTGCAGCATGTGTCCTCCAGCATGGCGGCTTGTGACATCATTTGCAAAGCCTCTATGGGCTGCATGTTCCTGTGGTTTATGCTGTTCTGGCTGAATGTGCACAACTTTAAGAATGCTAGCATCTTTGCATGATGGTTCTTTTTCCATCTTGTGATAAGATTTGTGGAAGTGGAATGTATATACTTATCTGTTATCAAGTCATTCTGATCTTAGTCTGTTACTCACTATTGCAATGTCCGGCCCTAACGCCAACTAAATCCTCTTGTTTTCTAGTGCATAGAGAGCATGTCTGCCGTCAATAACCGGATGATGACAGGGATTCACGGAAGGGCAAAATTTGCTGCTGTCCTACAGAGATGTAAGTGTCTATCTCATACTTCAACTCTTCCAAATCAGTCTCATGTTTGGGACATTTAGACTTCATAGACTTCTGAGGTGTTTCATCTTCATTTCTACACTTGTGCTGTAACTTATCAACATCATTTCTTGATGTGTCAATCACGACAAAGTACGAGTACGGTACATGTATTTTAAAGGGGTTGTTCATTTTCGTCACTTGAGGAATCTGAGTTGTGATCCTTCGGAAAACGGAAAAAGCTATGCACTTGCAAATTGCAGGGATTATTTGTTGTGCTGTACAGAATAATCGCTGCAATTTGCAGCTTCATAGCTTTCTCCCATTTTCTCAAGGATCACAACTCAGATTCCTCAATTGACGAAGATGAACAGTCCCTTTTGCTCAAATATGGACCATTGTTCTCTTTCAGTGAACGAAATCGAAAGGTACATGGATCCTGTATACACTGATCGCCTCACCCTGACTGAGCAAGCCAAGGCAGATATCTTACTTGCACGTAAGTCCCAGTGCTTTCTCCTATTACAGTATGGTATTAGGTAACTGAAAACACTGAGTCTACCTTCTTTAACTTTATACTGGTGCTGCCCACCATTGACCATTAGCGGACGAAATCGCTGGCTGCCACCGCTTATTGAGACGGCTGAGTACTTATCATCCTGCTGATCTGGGCTTGTGGTTGGCAATTCTTGATATCGTACCTCAAGTAAGTTTCCGTGAATGTGATTGGCCGAGAGCGGTCACGTGAGCGGTGGACATTTCGGCATGTTCGCCCGGAAAATATTTCCGGTTGGAATGTTTTCCCGCAAAATGCTTCGAGACGGCCCCACGTCCGCCATTTTGTTTCTCGCTTCAAATGACACGGCGGTTTTGCAATCAAAATCGTCGAAATACCAGTCAATATTGTCAGCTTTTGTGATCATCAACAGCATGGGGTAACTGTTAACATTTTCCTGAACACAATAGCCCAAACTTGTCGCACGTTAGCTCACAATTTCAAAGAAATGAGCAAGCGAACGGCGCCGATGTGGGTCCAGTGTCGTGCGTTCATCTAGGTCCGCATCGACATTACATCAGGCGTGGTGCAGCGCAATGCGGATCATTTGAGTGATGATAAACGCCACGAGAACTTCTCTCTGATGACTTTCGGTACGATATAAAAAATGGTGCCCGTCGTGTCGGGCGGTAGAGCGAAATGTCACCCCTCGAAAGCAATGTTGCCCTCGGCTGGCGCCTCGGGCAACATGGCTTTCTCGGGGTGACATTTCGCTCTACCGCCCGACACGACGGGCACCATTTTTATAATGACAAACGATGTTAGAACTTTGGTTGAAAATAGATCTACAAGTATTGCCTTGGTTTTAAGTGGCTTTGTTCGGTTTGATGTTGTGGACCATGTCATATCAGTCCATTTGAATCAAATTTTTTTTCCAGAGGAGGACTGGGTTAAGAAGATGATATGTGACTTGGACAAAATGGAGCAACTAAAAGAAATTATGGACAGCGAACATTTGAAAGGTAACTTGGCAATTGGCTAGTGGCAGGTGATTGGTTCCGCTGGACTAATTCTCTGCTCATAAAGAACCCCTTTGCTAATAACTGAAGTCTATACTGCGTTCTGTACCCAGCTGACAGGCAAAACTGCTGTTCAAGTAGAGCACCCTAAGAGCTGGATGCACCAACAAAGATTATCTTGAACTCAGGTTGAGCCACAACTTTTCCATTGTCACGTCATGCCCTGGCAAACCTGAACAATTGAAAAGCTGTGGCTCAACCTGAGTTCAAGATAATCTTCGTTGGTGCATACGGCCCTTACACTGCCATATGACTATGGAAAGGATCTAAAACTGGCACCAGCAGAAGAGAGTCTCAGACATCGCCAGGAATACCAAAGTGCCGGGCAAAAATCACTGTGGGGTATCCTTTCTCATTTATTCCAGTTGTACCGTCGCTGAATAATAAATTCCAGGAATTGTCGAAGAGGCATGTGAAGCAACAGGTGAGGTGGAGTCAACTAATACACAGGGTTATATCTCGGCCATTGTTAGAGAGGTACTGCGCCATGCCCCTAAAAGGGGTGCCACTGTGCGCTTTTTTAACCCCCCTGGGCGTTGTTCTGTGGCCACATTTGAAAATACCGTCACTTTGAAAAAGGGCAATTTTTCACCGAAAAATAGGAGGGGACGCGGGCCGGGTGTGGCCCCCCTTGGATCCACGCCTGGGATGAGACGAAAAGCTATGGTCCTTTATACCTGGTCAAGTAAAGGACCCCACACAGTTGAAGTGTTGCCTTAGTGTAGTGGACTCCACACTTTTGGCAAAATCAGATGGGTTAGATGCGTGTAATATAGTATAGTATGGGATGGCTGTATCAAACTACGGTACATGTAGTCAATAGACTGTTCTCAGATTGACGTAAACGACAAAGATCTGCGCACTTCCGCCGAAATCTCAACCACAACCTCGGTCTGAAACTGAATGACGTAACGCAGACAACCCCACGATAGTGACGTCGAAGATGTTGTGTCAGACTTGACCATTGCTGAATCATGGATATGGCGTCACGTCAGCCGGTTTCAGATCGAGGTTCTGGTTGAGATTTCGGCGGAAGTGCGCAGATCTGCAAATTCGAGAATCGTCTATTGAATTTTGATGGTTTGTTAATGACTGTCTCTTTGTATTTTCAGGATGACGTTGCTGAATATGCAGAAGAGGTCAATGATCTTTTGATGCAATACAACAATCTGGTCACCACATTATCAAAGCAGTTTGTCCTCTGGGATGAGGTGCTAACGACCACAGAGAAGAGTGTCCTCCCCAAGGGCAAACCCTATTAAAATCATGACTTGATTCGGAATCATGACAATGTCAAGGACATTTACACTGCCAATTGAAGGACACTACCTGGTCTCTGCTACGCATAGGGTTGTACATGGTTGCCCATGTTGGCACAACTTAATACAGAATAGCTTGCTTTTTATCAGGAGCGTAGCTAGCTTTTATGACCTAGGGGGCAAAATTGCCGAGTCTGGAGGGCAAAGTTGGAGGGGGGTCTGGGGGCCCTCCCCAGAAAAAAATTGACAATCTGCATCCTCTCAGATGTATTTCCCCCACATCTGACACCACAATAACTTGGCTTGAAGGGGAAAAGTGACCTTTCAGAGGAAAAATTGCTTTGTCCCTTTTTGTTCTGGGGGATTTGCCCCCACCCCGCTAGCTACGCCCCTGTTTTTATCGCTGGCTTCTCTGTTCTTACTGGGTTGTAGCTATCTTTTGTAATGTGGTAGATTGTTCCTGAAAAAATTAGTGGTGGAAATATGCTGAATATCCATCTTATACACATGTATTTGGGGCAGTTTTGATTTGGAATAATGGGTTGTGCTTTGTGGAAGTCTCAGTTCTGTGCTGTAGTGATTTCCTTCTGACTGGAAATGGGTTATGTCTGCTGTACATTCTGTATATAATAATGATTTATTCTTCTGTGAATATAGTGATGTATAACTTATGTAGAAGGGAATAAAGTGATGTACTTAGTTTGTCATTTATCTGTTTTCTGTGTTTTCATGCACTTGCCCTTTTCTTGTTTTCTTGTCAAGCGACTTTATTTTAGAAAGATGTTTAATCTTATCAAGTTAATCGGAGTACATCGATGAAAATAAAGAAACAGAGCGTCCTGTGAATAAGATGTTTAGGATAAGACAGGGTCTGCAGATGTATGGTACCATGGAACTAGCCCCCCCCCCCCCCCCCCCCCCGGGGGGGGGGGGGTGTATACAGTGCCGGTCAATTACNCCCCCCCCCCCCCGCCTGCCTAGGCAGTAAGTGGCAGCAACTGACTGAGTCCAGAATCCAGTCTCCAACACATGGAATAACTCTCCAAGCTAATAGGCGCAGGCGTGCAGTTCACCCGACGATACAAACTTGTACCCAGACATTAGTTAGCTTGGCCGAGGTTCAAAGTCGCTAATTACTGTAGTGAAATCAAACCTCGGCCAAGCGTAATTAATCTCTGGGTACGAGATTGCAACAATTACCACTTGGGGCTTTGAGCTAGCAGAGACTGGTCCCCTGCCCTCATAACCATAAATACGTATAGTAAGTGGAGTGTTATCAGGGCAAAGAATCAGTCTACCAAGCAGTTTGGCCTAGTTTTTGGTAGTGTCAATAGAGAGCAGCACTTGCTGGTCCATCATCCTCGTCCTCGAAGTACATGCAGTGTACCTGGACACGAGAATGAAATGACCTCACCATAGTCTTATTGATAAAGAATAAATATATCTTATATGCGATAAAAACAAGAATATTTGTCTGTGTCTAGAAATATGAAGAACCTTGATAAATCTAATTAAATTAGGATATCTTTTTACGGAGTTATTGATTTCGTAGCAATATGATTGGTCACTTTTGCAGCGCCATTTTGAATATTTAAGAATGTATGTATGCCGTGTACACCATATACTTGTAGTACATTATGTACACTGTACATTGTACATGATGATTGAAAATGCACAAACTCTATGAAAACATTGCAAAAATATCGAAATTATGCTTTGAATAAGCGTGCAAATGAGTGGGAACAATCAAGAAAGTATCCAGTGGCTCTCTGTCACCGAGGGTACTTTGTTCCTACATGATGGTTTGATTAGGGTCACTGATCTTGTGGAATTGCCACGCGATGTCAACTCCACTCAAGACAGTGAAAATGAAGTGGTGACATTCGATTCAAAAAGTCCTGCAGAACTCGCCGCCAAGTTGGTGTCAGTCTGCGGCACTCATAATAACGCGTACTCACGATTGCTGGAGTATCGGCTGAACGCGCTGCGTGGTTACTGGAGCGCACACCAGCGACTGGCGTTCGATGAACATTCGGAGAGAGACACGACGACGCAGGAAGAAACCATCGCAATTTTGAAGAAACAGGGTTTATGGAAAGAGACGGAACAAGCGTCATTTTCTACGAGAGTGGGACTGCTTCTTGTTTTACCACTTCTTCAGTCGCAGAGCAAGTTTGATTCCACGTTATGTGGCGTCACAGCTGAACTTCTCCTCAATTGTCTCCGTGATTGCCCCCCGTTGAGTCTTTCAAAAGAACCGAATGATTGTTTGAATGGGTTGGAAAATTTGCTGTGTTCCTGGCTGGAAGATGGCGCGGAAAGCGGCGGAGCAGCTTCCCAAAGAAAACCAAGCAGTGTTCATAGGGAAAACACTGCACTGGCTCTTGTTGCCTTGGCTTGTGCGAGGTATGAAATGCTACATGTATCTCTTACGGAAATATGACACCTGTAAATGACATTACCACGTGGTAATGGGCGAATAAGGTACACAAAAAATGGGTAAATTTCGCTCATTACCACGTAAGGCTCCAGTTCCATAGAGCTCACGTTGACACTTTTCACGCGCCACGCTTCACGTTTTCCTTTCGTTCCTCGATTCAGCGCACAACGAGACACACATTACCTGTCCTGTGACATGCTTTCTCCGAGGAACGACAGGAAAACGTGAAGCGTGGCGCGTGAAAAGTGTCAACGTGAACTCTATGGAAATGGAGCCTTATGTCATTTACACGTGTCACATTTTCGTGAGACCCCAGTTTATGGGATCATAACTTTAACTAAAAAATATGATAGAGGGCAGCCAGGTCCCTATACAATGGACGCCTTTTGTGTGGGTGGGAAATTGATCAGGACCTGGATGTCACTTTCATTTCAACAGTATTAGCCACTAGTGACACCTATTGAGGCAGTGAGCTATGGTCCCCATTGTTCTTCTTGTATTGACAGTAAGGGTGACAATGACAATAGACCATATCACTCCAAAAGAGCGCAGCACCTGACGGGTAACTACAGCGTCACGACGTCCCGTACTCATTCCATGACATCTCGACTTGAGACGACGCCATGATCGCTGGAACAAGTGGAGGTTTTTCGAGTGACGTCATGGCGTTCAGAATGAGGTGCGGGACGTCGTGACGCTGAAGGCCTAGCTAGCTACCCGTCAGGTGCTGCGCTCTATTGGAGTGATAGAGTCTATTAAACCACCATATACCCAGTGGCATTTGTTTTGGGGCATGGAGCATTTGTCTGTTCAGGAATTCTCTTAGAATAGATGTGGTATGATAAATGAAACATGCAGGAGCTTAGTTAACATTTTTGGACAGGGAGTCATGACTTCTTTAACGCAAAAATCAGGAAGTATTTGGATTTTTCTTGGAAGTCTAAATGTACTTCATAAGCTTAAATACATTGGAAGTTTAAAATTGTTTGGAATACATGTACATGTACAAATACTTGACTTCCTGGAGCCTAGGAAGTATTTTGACTTCCGTGACTTCCAAACTCCCTCTAACTAAACCCCTGAATATGGCAGGGTTATCTAGGATTTCAGATGGGGACGGTGCAAACTCTGTGAAAAGGGCACTTTTCATTCGCGACATTTCTACTAACGGAATTTGAGAAGCTTGTCAGTTAAAAAGGTCTCTATAACTGCAGTCAGCATCCAATTTAACCCAGTTTCTAAGGTGATATGACCAAAAGGGACCATGACAAAGGGCCTGGGGGTACTAGTAAAACCTAAAAAACAATTTTAAGGGGCACGAGGGGACGCCCTAGGGGGTTAAAAAAGGGCACAGCGGCACCCCCTTTTTGGGGCACGGCGCAGCGCCTCTAAAATGGCCTAGATATAACCCTGTATGGATCCTCCTTTAGTTGGAGACAACTTGGTAATTCTCTCATAATCCCTTCGTCTTCACAAAAAGAACCGTATTTTTCGGACTATAAGGCGCGGCTTTTTTTCATGAAGAAGGAGTCCGAAAATTTGATCAGAAGTGTCACAACAAGCTAATTAGCTTGTCACAACAAGCTAATTAATCATACAACCAGGTCAGTTTTATGCATAACATTGCTGGGATGGTTAACCTGATGACTGCGTCTTATAGGGAGGTGCGTCTTATAGGGCAGTGCGCATTATGTATGGATTTCGTCAAGGGTTTGGGGTGAAATTAGGGGGTGCGCCTTATAGTCAGGTGCGCCCTATAGTCGCGAAAATACGGAAAGTTTTCCTGATGTGATACTGATTAGGCAGTTATAATCTGCATGATTTATGTATTTTTTCAGGGGCCATCTTGAGACCTTCATTCACACAGTACATCTACTTCAAAACCAGAAATCCCTTGGAACTTTATCCGTTGCCGACATCCTGACCAAGCTGGTGGAGATGGTTGGGGGACAGGGTCAGCCCTGCGCTCTATTGGGAAGTAAGCACATCAACAGCTGGGGTGTTGATGATATGCTGTCCGCTCAGGGAGAGAAGAACGGTGGTACAGCTGATAAGGACAAAATAAACGATGAAATAGGGAGGTCATGTGGCACCGACGGGAAATTCCTCTACACAACAAATAACAATGGGAAAGGAGTGGCAAAGATTGGCACTGGTCTTCATGGAACATTAAGGTATGCAGCTTTCGTATCAGTTACTATCAGGGGTCGTACTCTACCTTGAAATCCTTGAAAACCTGGCATTTTGAGGTATCCCCTTTCCAGGTCTGGAAAACCTTGAAAAATCATGATTTACCCAAAAAGTCCTGGAAAAGTCCTTGAATTTTGCCCATGTGGTCTTCATAGAATCCAAAATTTTCTGGGGGTCCCCCCCCCTGTTTTCTTTTTATCCGAGCTCAAACTCGTCGAGTCATCGGCCCTTATTTTGGCCCTTCGCTTCCAAAATGTAATGGCGGAGAAAACCCGACTTGCTTGTACATGTAGAATTGTCTGAGTTAGTCATGTTAGTGATGTCATGATCATAGGCCAATGATTGAGCCTGGTAAGAACTTGAATATTAGCAAAATAGTCCTGGAATTTCGGGATATTTGACCCTGGAATTCCTTGAAAAGTCCTGGAATTTTAGGTCTGGGGGTAGTGTACGAACCCTGTACTATGGTTATTGATGTATTATTTGTGTGACGATTTTCCAAGTCAACGATTTTCCAAGTCAACCAGGGATGGCACAAGCCCTTTTCAGTGTTTCCGCCAGAGGGGGGATTTATAGGGTGATCTATCCCCCTCCCTATAATTATTTTGGGGGAATATCACCCCGTCGCAGGTTTGATGACTAATGTTTTGAAATTATATCGTGGCAGTGGTAAGCTTTGATTTTTGCTCCATTTTTATGCCGAGGTGCTTGGAAATCGCTTCTTTCACACTGCTTATTTCAAAAAAAATTCTACAGAATCTCCCCCGTGGTGCTTTGCCATATGAGCTGCTTCCTCCTCATCCCCTCAAAAATAATCCTGGTGGAAACCCTGCTTCTCAAATGACCCGTCACCACAAAACGAGTGCTAAGTCACTCTGAAGTTGGCAGGTTGAAACCAACGTTTTGTCAATTTCAGTAGGTCCAGGCATATTGTCTGTCTTTTGTAAAATCTGAGTGATTACATTTCTTCCTTTATCTTGTGGAGTTATTTTGGTTCATCCTGGTTCACGTCCTGTGCGACTTAAAGCCATACAATCACGAGAGCTACCGTAGCCGTCGATTCACATTTTGGTTCCAACACTCGTTAAGAAAGTCACGTGAAAGTGGCATGCTTCCATGTGAAATAATCTTGATGATGGACTGACTCTGACCACAACACTTGTTTTTCGTCATCTAACTTTTGCTAATTTAAGTTAAGAAAGTCTTAGCCACATACATGTACTTGGAGGAGGAATACCCAATGGCAATTTGGCAAGTGGGTAGCGCCATCCCTGAAAACCATTCTCAGCTTGTAATTTTTGACCGACTTCACCAATTTGTTTCCTTTCATCATACAGGGGCTACGTTTATACAAAGAACACAGAGCTAGGTCCGGGTCGTATCACCCTTGGGAATGGTCTCATTATCTATAGACCAGCCTGCGTGGATAGAGAACAGGAGAGCAGGCTGTTTGTACAACTTCTTGATCCATACACTCTCTCGGTAAGAATCTGCGGCTTAGCCCAACTGTAGAGGGTCAAATTTTTCATCAAATTGTCAGAGTCTGATTTTGGGGAATGTGTGCCAAAGACAGCACACAAAAACAAAAACACAAAAACCTTTCTGATTGACATCCTGACTGACTGACGGCAACAATCTTCAAGACTGTTGGAATGAGATTGAGTACAGTGGAACCCCGGTAACACGACCACCCACGGGACAGACACAAAGTGGTCGCGATAGCGGGGTGGTCGCCTTACTGAAATCGGCCCGATGAGTGCCGATCCAGACCGAAGTAAACTGAGTGTCATATTTTCTTTTTATCCATGTTTCGTTTAATAAACCAGACTAGACCATCTCCAGCCTGGCCTGATACTAGTAAGCAGAAGCCAACTGACACTGTGACGACTAGGATGGACGACTGGCAGGTGTGGAAATGGTGAATTCCGTGTAAATATTGCGCCCGTCTCATGCTTAGGCCTGCCTTTTATGATCGCTGACCCCAACCGTCATGCACATGGCTCATGTCATGTGTTAATTGGTCCTGTTTGGTACACACACACTGCTGACTCGCCGTTGTTTGATAATCAGACCACTAATTAGGTTGCGGGTGGTCGTGTTACCGAGGTGCTAATTGCCACTTGGGACAGCCAAAGCTGTGGTCGCGGTCTGGATAGCGGGGTGGTCGCGTTAGTGAAACTCTCCAAAGGGAAATAAAGAGAAAAACAATCGGGACAATTGAAAACTGGTCGTCTTTCCGGGGTGGTCGCGTTATAGGGGTGGTCGTCGACCGGGGTTCCACTGTACTCTGGGCAGAACCCAGATGGACCAATCAAACATGGAAAGTCGCCTGATTGTTCACTTGGAAACTCTTAAAGATTATTATTCTTTCTATCTTGCAGCCTACCAAAGACCTGTGTTCCCCTCCTGATTATGTGATGGATACACCATTTACCACCATTTCTCTGTGTAGTGATGGCATGTATTTCTACTGGGTCTGGATGCCCGGTGTCATTACTGATAGAATGGTCAAGAGTCCTCCGGTTTTCCTGGAGGTCTTCAGAATTGAGGTAAGAGACTTGAATTTGTCGCGAGCGAAAAGGGACATGGTAGCGGTTGCCGTCCTAAATGGGGCAAGTTGCTCTCTTAGGCAGCTGCCACACAACATGCTTTATGCCTCTAAGTACAGTAAACCTCGCCTACTGGTACATTTGTACAGTCAACAGCGTTTAAGTCGTCAAACTGCACAAGTCATCACAATAGTGAAAGTCCCGATTTTGCGTGAAGTTATTTCCAATGAAATGTCCCTGTCTAAGTCGTCAAATGTAAGTTGTCAAAACAGCTAACTCAACACTCAATGTTCGGTCGGTCCCAAGTAACACAAATCCCTCTTAATTTCCAACTCTAAGTCATCACTAAAAAAACAGTCGGCCGCCGCCGGCAACATCTGCACGTGTACACTCCAAGACTGATTCAATCAGTCGCGGCTGCGGGGCGCTGTGGACTTAAATGGTAATGAAAGAGTCTGGCCACGCCTGATAGCCAACTGATGCGTAGGCGATGCACTGCACAAGTTCAATGCCTTATCGCATCATGTGGTTGGGTTGTTTTAGATGCCGGTCCGTACACCACGGTGATTCCCCACCAGGATAAGTCGTCATTAAGCTGACTTATACCGACAAGTCGTCATAATGACGAGTAATGCGTAAGTCGTCATTGTGACGATTTAGCATTACTCGTCATATTTCTAAGTCGACAGAAAATCTTCAGTCCCGAAAGTGTTGACTTATGCAGGTTTACTGTAACTGTATTTTAATTTCACCTCTGGGATCTCTTCTACATAGCGCCTGAGGAAGACCCCGATTGGGGTCGAAAATTTGCAAAATATTCGGAGACGACTTTCCGATTTATTGTATTATTGTTCAATTTGATTTGTACATTTATACCAGAAAAAGTTGCTCTTTCTCAAATGTTTGACGCTTCTCTGGTCTCGTCGACAGCCTGATGAACTGGTAGTCACCCCGATGCGCTCTAGGGTTCTCCTCTTGAAGAAAGAAGACGGGTCAGCAAAAGCCATAAACGAGAGTCTTCTCTCCCGCCTGCGACCATACCGGGCATCGCCCACTACGGCTACTCTCGTTGCATTACCTGGCGAGCCCACTCCTGGGAGAAAAGAAGAGGGCACTGGTAAGGAAAAGATTATTCTCCAGGTCTTGTTCAGGGGCCTGTTTCATATGCTGCATTTACACTGCAAAAAAACACGCCAAAAAAGTGGCAATATAAACCTGCCAAGCGTACCCACGGTCCGGACCACAAGTGAACCGTACCGAGACCTGCAGAAGGAGGTGGTCTCGGTCCGGACCGAGTACGGTACGGTATCCTCACTGTCTGTAGCTATAGTTGCATGCTGACCATTATTTATATTCAATTTGCGTAAAAATGTCAGATTCGGCATGTTCAACGCCATTTTGTCAAAAGGTATGCTGGGATACTTCCCCAACTGACCAACTCGGCGAGGTGGTTACTCAGGGCTTTCAATAGCGTGCGTATGGACGTATTTTACGCACTGAAATCTCAATTTACGCACGAAAAGAATAGAGTGTTCGTCAAATACGCATTGCCTTGCACTTCAAAGAAGTCAAATACGCTCTAAAATTATTATATGATCGTCGAAATACGCATCAGTATCCCGCTCCTGGCCGTATTCCTGAAACGCCCAACCCCGGCGGCGGGAAGATGTTTCCGTCTACTCTTTAGTATTATAGCCAAATGATAGCGCACAGCCGCCTGACTTTCTGTTGACGATCGCGTTCATCTCTCCACACAATACACTGATCACACAATGACTCAGCACCAGGCGGCAACACCGCTGACGTCACCATTCATTTTCGTGACTTTCTGTCTGTTCTGTATGGCGTGGCAGCTTACTCTATTTAAATCTGTGAACATTGTTTTCCGGCCTGTCCCTCGCGAGAAGACCCATTGATTTATGATGTAAGGTATCAACAAGCAAGAGAAAACCAGTGTTTTATTTGAAGTTTTCGATACAAACACAGACAAGTCGTCATGTCAAAAAAGGAAAAAACATCAGACTATATAATGGTGAATAAGGCAATACGCATTGACCACAAAATGAGGGAGTCAGGTGATGCATTGGCCTCCAGGGATGGGAGTCATTGACGCATTGCGAAAAAACGGTGGAAGTCAATGACACACTGACATCAGAAATTAATGAAAGCCCTGGTTACTTGGGGCAGGCCGGAGAGGCGGCAGATCATGACGTCACACGATAAAAGAACGCTGTGGGTCTCACCCAGGGAGGCCCGGGGAGTAAACGAACACGCTATTTGCTGGTGATAGTATTTCTCTATGTTCCAGCCAATACCAGCTGCGGCATCCCTCTGAAGCATCTGTCAAGGACGCCGATGTTTTCTGACGGTAGCTCCATCGTCCTTCTCTCATCCATCCCAGGAGCAACAACTGCCGCTTCAACAAGATCGTTGTTTGGAAGCGGAAGCAGCCTGTCTGGACTTCGCAGTAAGCTGCAATTTTTCTGTAGACAAATTACTTCAGTTTCTATCAAATTTTCATTTGAGTTCAATCAAGTTTTAATGAAATTAGTTACCATTAGGCAAAAAAAATAAATGTTCTGTTTCTGGTTACCACGCGTGTCAGCTCTAACCCCTGTGCGTCAAGAGACTTTTATTCAATCTTCATTTTGAACGAAAGTGCGATTTCTTAGCCCCTGCGCCACCATCTGGTGTGAACAAAATAAGTTACAACAAGTGAGTCGCTGAAAATCACCTGTAGAATTGCTTTATCATGTCTGTCTACTTCCACAATGGTGACCGATAGACAATAGCAGTGTCAACTTCAAACGTTTAAAGGCCTCCAGCAGAGAAATACAATAACGGTACATTTTATGAAATGAAAAACTTTTGTAAAAAAAACGCATCACCGCATCAGTTTTCTTCTGATCATGAAACCAGAAACAGAACATTTATTTTTTTGGCCTTATTTTCATGACATTCTTGGTGAACTTTTCTCCTACCGAACAAAATCACTTGGACAGTCTTGATCGTTATTTTTCACTACCCATGTTCTATCGTGTTGTACGATTATGGATATTGTTCAGTGGTTTGTTGTGAAATGTTTTGAATTATTGGTGTTTCAGCTCTTGCGACAAACAACTGCTTCAACGTGCAGACAGGACAGTATGTCAATCGAGCAGACTTACTGGATGCTCCGAGTTCTTCTCTGGCTAGAGGTGCTGCTGTGACTACTATTGGTGAGTGAACCTATATTTACATTCAGTTGAGTATACAGTAGAGTCGGTTCTATAACATCAATGCACTATATGCCGAAGTGCCGCCCCCAGTTAAAGTTAAAGTTAAAGTTTGGGTTTATAGTCTGATATCAACAACGGTAGAGGTGTCATCCGACTTCACACTTTAACCCCAGTCTATCCTGAAACCTTTCAGTAGAACTCAGATGAGCTGCTCATTCAGCGCTACAATCTGAGCATTTCCGACCGGTACCCATTTATACACCTGGGTGGAGAGAGGCCAGTGAGGCAAAGAGACTTGCCCAAAGTCTCACGCCAGCAGCGGGATTCGAACCCGGGATCCTCTGACAGCTAGTCGGAGGCCCTAACCACTACACCACCGTGGCTCCAGAAACTGATTACTATGTCAGAGCCGGGTCTCCCGCCTGCATTGATCGACCAGTGGCGCACAGGAGAAGGCCTGGTCAGTTTCTTGCGAATAAGACATGGGGTGGTGAGATACCACTAGGCCTATGTAGTCAGTCAAATGCTGCAGTATACAACTTGTATCAATAAAGAATGCACCCACGCATACAAAATCCAAAGCTTTTGTCAACCACTGACAACAGAGCCGTGGAATTCTTGAATGCGTGGTGAAATGGATCCCTATTCCATGAAACCACAATCCGGAAGTGGCGCCTAGTACCGACGGCCTATTCAAATCCCTGTCACGAATGTCAATCTTGACTAACATGTGACCACTACGTAGTAAAATGGGCGTTGCTAATCTTGAATTATGGATTGATGTTATAGAACCGACAGTATTGTCTTCTCATGCCAAGCCTTTACAACATGGCCTCCAAAACTAAAGGGACTGTTCGTTTTCATCAATTGAGGAATCTGAGTTGTGATCCTTGACAAAATGGAGAAAGCTATGAAGCTGCAAATTGCGGCAATTATTCTGTACAGCACAACAAATAATCCCTGCAATTTGCAAGTGCATAGCTTTTTCCGTTTTCCCAAGGATCACAACTCAGATTCACAGCATCGACACTCGAACAGCATTCAAAAGCCCTGTTTCGACTACAACTGATTCCGCCACGGATTGTGGCGAGCAGTGCATTTTTCACGGGATTTTGAATCCTTCTATGGTTTAACAATACATACATGGAGTGTTAATTACCCAATGCCTGTGAAAACTGCACCGCTCGCCGCAAACCGTGGTGGAAACCGCTGCAGTGGAAAGGGCGCTTACCGCTAACTGCAGCCAGCAAAATACACCACAAGATACACTTCCGCGAGATATACCACAAGATACACTTTGGGGAGCCACAGTGGTGTAGTGGTCTGGTCTCCGACCAGCGGTCAGAAGGTCCCAGGTTCGAATCCCACTGCGGCGTGAGACTTTGGGCAAGTCTCTTTGCCTCACTGGCCTCTCTCCAGCTAGGTGTATAAATGGGTAGGCCTACCGGTTGGAAAAGCTCATATTGTAGAGCTGAATGAGCAGCTCATCAGAGTTCTACTGAAAGCTTTCAGGATAGACTGGGGTTAAAGTGTAAAGTCGGATGACACCTCTACCGTTGTTGATATCAGACTATGAACCCAAACTTTAACTTTAACTTTCCGCGTAACTCAGTGAGGCCATTCTTTTTTTATTTGTTGTTTAGCGGACCCGCCGTAGTTAGATTTTGGCAATTTGGAAAAAAAATAAAATTGGAAAAAAACATCTTTTTTATTTCCGCCTGTCCCGTTTTTCAACCTTTCAATGTTTTTTTCAAAATCATTCTTCAGCGAGGTGTGAGCACTCTATTAAAAACATTTGGTGAGGTCCCGTCCAGTGCTGTTGTGGGGGATATTTTCGAACATTTGCCGCGTTCGTCGGCCGGGCAGATCGGCAACATCGACAGCAATCATGATATTTGAGTTTTTTAATTTCCGCCTGTCTTGGTTTCACTGGATAAAGGCTAGCTAAAACGAAAAATATAAATCCATCAGAAAGATTGGACTTTTATTTTTATTTTTTTTCCTGTCTCCTGTCTTGAGTTTACTGGAAAAAAATCCGCTAAACAACAAATAAAAAAAGAATGGCCTGACCAATTAAAAACCTTGTCTTGGTGATCATTGAAGAATGAAAATCACATCATTGCATTTAGGGCCTCACTGGGTGTAAAGGTGTGAAACTTGGCAGGTGGTGTTGTTTGTTGAGTTACATTCCTAATTTTGGTTATTTTCAGGTATTTGCTACGATGTCGCCAACAACATGATTTGGAACATCAGCGGTGATTACGTGGACCAGTTCTACAGTCCGAGCCATCAGGCCAGGCACCACGTCTTGCGCAAGTTGGGCATTAATCCTCTCTCAAAGCCAGCGGTATCTTCAGGTCAGTTTTAGTGCCTTATTCATTACTCTTCATTCCAGTTCCGAGTGGCGCGAGGTTTATCAACGACAGCTCCGCAGCGGCTGGGCCGAATTTGACATACCATACATCAATCGATTTGTCTTTTTTGGCGCTACAGCCATCATCACTGTCATTTTCCCCCCAAACATGACAGAAAAAAGTTCCTTCACAAATCACAGTTTGTGTTGACGGCCGAAATGGCGGCCATTTTGAAATGACGCAATGCATCGCGCACGTGTAAACTGCACTGAACACCATGGCGAAATGAAATGGGTTTTGAGAAAGGGATCCGTTATGTCGGCCTTACGCGAAAACTGAAGATAGCAGAAAGATACCGGCAAGAAAGACAAGTCGATTGACGTATGTTTCGTCAAATTTGAGCCAGCCATTGCGGAGCTATCGTTGATAAACCTCGCGCCACTCGAAAGTGGAATGAACTGTAGTAGCAAATAGATAAAAAATGTTGGAAATCTTCTGTGTAACCAAAATGACAGCTGGATCTATTTGTGGCACTTCGGGTAGTCTGGTTTCCTCCAGCATGAAATTCACCCAGTGTTGTCTATACACCTAATATTATTAGAAATCGAGAGATGACTGCCAAATGTGTCTCTGAGAAAACCCAGCCAAAGTCGCTGGGGAGTGACATAGGCCTTGACTATACCTGATCTTTGTTGCACAATCAATAAGGCTTTATTTGCCACCAACCGACCGGTGTTTTTTTATTGTGATGACACTCTCAACGTAACCTATTAACCTTGTGATGTTCAGCGACTTTGACCGGGTTTTCTCATAGACGGTCACAAATATGCCATTAAATGGCATATTTGGCGCTCACCTCTCGATTTCATATTTTCGTCATTCCCCTCACAGGTAACCATCTGGCTGTGAACGAGATTATTCAGCAGCTTTTACAGCACGTCGGGAGCATGTGCCTCCAGCAACTCAACAACGATTTATTCCACTCGTCAAAAGGTGGCAGTCTACTGCAGCAGCAGCCGGTGAATCTGACATTCATGGCGCACGTCTGTGATATTTTGGACAGGGCAATCAAAGACGGCAATGTTAGGATTATCAAGTGTGCACTTCTTGTGCTCCAGGTGGGTTTCTGGCAAGGTGACAATGTTGAACTTAAAGCGAATTGATAGCGGATTTATTTACATTTTGCTGGTGTTTGTAAACACAAAATTTCAGCCAATCAGAAAGCACGAACATTTCTTTGTTGACATTCTGTAGAAGTTTGTTTACATTTTTTACCGAAAATTCGTGCCCTTTCAAATTCTATTTCTAAATCAAATTTTTTCGATATCAATTCGCTTTAATAGGGCCAAATTGACGAAGGGTGTTGACGTTTTATTACTTGAAGGCCAATTTANTCAAATGTGCTATGTGGCTCCCTCTAGATGACCTTTATGTGCATGTGAAGTTTTGGCCCGATCGGACATCCAATATGGCCGCCAGGTGGCATAACCCAACAATCATTGAAGTCCTGCAACTTGGGAATGACCTGACCCAGATTGCTCATAACTGACATGTACCTCTCTCTGTCATTACACTGTTATGTCCAAACGAGTGAGCACATGGTCCATGGACCATTTCATTTACCGAAAATTCGTGCCCTTTCAAATTCTATTTCTAAATCAAATTTTTTCCACGAAGGGTGTTGACGTTTTATTACTTGAAGGCCAATTTACACTCCAGTCCTGCGATGGCATCTCTCGTCATCTGCCTTTGTTCAGTTGATTGACACTCTCCAATCATCCTGTCGCAATCGGCTTGCCGTCAGTCAACAAAAATTGCAAATTGACCAAATCTCAACTTCAACAATGGCCACTGAAGGCGGGTACATATACACTTTGGTCGTGTGACGGCGCCTGTTGTCGTCCGACATCACTCAACGACGGTCACTGATGGCAAAGCATCATTGTTCAATTGCAATGAAAACCTGCCTGAAGTACTAACTAGTCAGCTTGACAACTGAAATTTTTAACATACATGTAAAGGACTGCATGCAGGTTCGGACTGTATATTTTTAGCAGGCTAACACGTGCTTTGCTTATCAACATTTGCAAATTCATCATTGCTTTTAATTTGGACTGTTGCAGTTGATCTTCAAAGTGAATATCTTCAAGAGAGAGCGAGAAGAGGAGGTTAAGCTTCTTCAGAGGACCAGGTAGGCACCGTACGAAATTGACTCATTCTGACACCCTTAAGCCTAGCGCACATCGACCTTGCGGCTGGAAACAACTGAACGCAACAGTCGCCATCGATGTGAGCGGCGACAAGTGGCACAATCCAGTCTTCAATCTGGAGCGCACACATCGAACAGGCAACTGAACTGAATGCTACACGGAAATTGTTGATGTCTTCCGAGCGGACCACTCAGGAGTCATTTTGTAGGTCACCTGATTCCATCACATGACCAGGTGAACTCCACAAACAAAGGAAATTCATTGCCAGAGCGCGCACATCAAAAGCGACTGAAGAGAACTAGAAGCAACGGTCGGCAACGAGTAGAACATGAGCAACTGGCTGGAACTAGCGGCAACAGTCGGCAATAGCGTTGCCGGGGCGCGCACATCGACCTGTTTGAGCATCTGATCAGTTGCTGCTGTTTCCAGCCAGAAGTTGCTTCCAGTCACAAGTTCGATGTGTGCTAAGCTTTAGAGGACTCCAAAGAAGTTCCAAGAAATTCCCAATCTTGTACAATAAACCTTACGACTTCTGAATTTTCAGTGATATCCTGTGGACTATTTTGGAAACGACAGCTAATTCCGTGGCTGCCTCCGACCTGGCTATCCAGGATGAAGTCTGTCACGTGATCAGCAATGGCTTATACTCACTGTACCCAAGCACTGATGACCAGAACAATCTCCTTCACAAGTTACTCACAGACGGACATAAGAGTGGAGGACTTGAACACTTGAGAGATCTTCTGTTTATTGACTTGGCAGAACAGTTGAAGAACAGTAGTGTGGAGTGTGATGGGAAGAAGATACTGAGGTATGTGAAGCTGATTTGGACTGCTGGTGGTCCTGCAGATTCTAATTTTGGTTCCACTGAACTTTGTGGTGTGTAAGCAGAATTTCGGTCCACCAGTGTTACATCATGAAGTACAGTCCTCCCTCGCTATTACAAACGCTTCAAGGTCCAAGGGTTAAGTTCGTACTAACGAGGAGTTCGTACTAGCGAGGATTCGTCCGTGGGGGCATGATGATTTCGATGATTTCAATCGACTTGTTTTAGCGAGATTACCTTCCGTTTCGGCATGTTGGCTGACTGATGTAAGGCATACACTTCCAATACAGGACTAGCTTTATTTACTATTTGCCTGATTAAACACCCAAACATGCACTAATCAAACCCAAGTTAGGATAATTTGGTTTGTATTGTAAACTAATCAAACCCTTGTAAACAACGTAATTGATCATGGGCAGGAATTAGGCCACCGCCCTAATTACATACATGCCATGAAATTTTGGGAGCCAGGCATTGGGTTCGTAACATCCAGGAGTTCGTAAAATCGAGGTTCGTAAGAGCGAGGGTGCACTGTACTTGTATGACGTTGATGAAAATCCCTCTTGAAAATGCGTTGTTAATGCCATTTTGTTTCATAATGGCATCATGACATCACTTGTAACGGAAACCTGTAGCATTCGGCGTCATGACATGCCATTGCGGTATACGGGAACTTGGCGCTGAAGTGGTTAAAGGTAGAACTAATCTCCTTGCCAGTTCCTGATACAATATTTCCTTTGATTTGCCTACCTGATCTGGATCATTTGTTCGATATTCAGGGTCAACGATAAGTTGGTTCACTACATCTTGAAGATAACTGTGCGGGAGTCATGCATGCTGTTGAGAGAGTGCCAGACTGCAGAAACAGCTCAGCTGGAGAAACTGCTTGCATCAGTGCCAGTAAGTAGTGTCGAGAGACAAAAGATCGAAAGTTAAGTCATTGTGACTCTCTCTCCCTCGTAACTGTAGAAGGTGTCAACACTTGCCGTCTTTGTCAGGAAGTTGTCTGTGGACCCTTCCTTTCCTTCTGAATTTTGGGTATAGACAATTCTCAAATTGACGTAAATGAGAAAGATCTGTAGTGCGCACTTCCGCCGAAATCGCAACCACAACCTTGGTCTGAAACTGAATGACGTGACGCAGCGAACCCCACGACAGTGACTTCAACGAAGTTACGTCAGAGTCTACCATTACTGAATCATGGATTGCGTCACGTCAGCTGGTTTCAGATCGAGGTTGTGGTTGCGATTTCGGCGGAAGTGTGCAGATCTGCGAATTCGAGAATCGTCTATTGGTATGGGTATGAGTTTCTACTGTGGCTAGGTCCCATGACTTGGTTAACATGCAGTCCCTTCTGAGGACCACGGATATAAGAAAGTGTCAGTTTGGAGTGAATTAGACTATGGTTACACCGAAAGTGATGCGTAGACGTGCGCGTCAAAGTCTTTGTTATTTTCCGCCGCACTCCACGCAAACAAAGGCTTTCAAAGCATAAATCGCGCACGTTGCCCTGTCGCACGCGAATTCACGTTTGGTGTAAGCCTTATAAAAAAATCTCAGCTATAACTTTGGCGGCATTATACGTGTGAACTTTTGTCTTTCAGTTGGCATCACCCTGTCTACGCTATCTCATGGCACTACAGTCCCACCTGCTACGGGAGGCTGTGCTGTTCCACGACAAGTGTACCTCTCCCTTGGAGGATGATGGCAAGAAGGAGAAGTTACAGGACCTTCAGAATCACATCCTTGCATTCTCATCCCGGGTGTTCGCGGCTGCTTCAGAGGTGAGTTCTACTGTTTAACTTATTAAAGTACGTTGTCGTTGAAATGGTAATACAGTGCACCCTCGCTCTTACGAACTGCGATTTTACGAACTCCCGGATATTACGAACCCAACACCTGGCTCCCAATATTTCATGACATGTTTGTAATTAGGCCTGTTCGGTCGGCCGTGTGACCCAATTCCTGCCCATGATCAATTACGCTGTGTACAATACAAACCAAAATCCAAGCTTGGGTTTGATTAGTGTACGTACAATACAAACCGAATTTTCAAAGCTTCGGTTTGATAGTGCATGTTTGGACATTTAATCAGGCAAATATTCAATAAAGTAATAGTCCTGTATGGGAAGTGTATGCCTTACATCAGTCAGCCAACATGCCGAAACAGAAGGTGATCTCACGAAAAAAAAGAAGACAAAATCATTATGCCCCCACGGGCGAATCCTCGCTATTACGAACTCCTCATTACTACGAACTTAAAGGGAGACATGCGAAAAATAATGCCCAGCGGGCACAGGTTGTCTTTGTTTTGATTAGCGCACAGCGCCGTCTGTTAATACGCGGTGACACTAAGCTACAGCACAGGCCCCTGGAGAGCTATCAGTGAGTTTAGAACACGTATCTAACCAAAAAACACTAGTTTGTAAAAAACACACTCCGAGCTCACGAATTTGTGAGCTCGTGGTGTGTTTTTAGATACGTGTTGTGTTTTTCAGATACGTTTGGTTAGATACGTGTTCTAAACTCACTGATAGCTCTCCAGGGGCCTGTGCAGTAGCGTAGTGTCACCGCCTATTAACAGACGGCACTGTGCGCTAATCAAAACAAAGACAACTTGTGCCCGCCGGGCAATATTTTTCGCATGTCTCCCTTTAACCCTTGGACCCTGAAGGGTTTGTAATAGCGAGAGAGGACTGTAGCTGTCAAAATATTAACAAATTCTATCTTTACAGGTGTCTGAGGTTCTGCTAGAAACGTGCAACGGGATAATCAACAGTAGTTTAGAAGACCTAGAGTTCCGTCTGCAAGGATTAGAGCGTGTTACCAAGGCAACCATCATGGGTCACCTCCTGCCGGTTTTGTTGACGGCCCTCACTCATCCAAACCTTCATTGTCTTTCCATGGCGGACGTTCTCATGCCTCAGCTTGTTCAGCTGGTGCTCAGCACAAGCCAGGTAGGTCGTTTCTTGAGGAAACAAGGTTCAGCTGAGCAGCAGGCCAATGGGCCTCTGGTTTTGAGGTTTGGCCAGTCATTGTATAGAGAAAGCAGTAGCTACTCTCAGGCTAGCTACCCCCTCATTTTCGTTACATCGTATAATTCTATTGAAGCAATTTCATGGAAAATCATGGTTTGTTGATTTCAGGCTGCTCTGTTGTTGAAGAGTCAGGTGCTTGCTATCAGACAAGATGATCTCATAATGGACCAAGATGTGGATATTTCAGAACTCATTGGTGAAACACTCAACTTGGACAGGTAATGCCAATATTTTTTGTCACGTTTGAGGAAAGTGTTAATGGCCTTGGTGAACCCGTACATTTCAATAGCTGAAATGTACTACGTAACAGGTGAACAGTACCAGATCAATGCACAGGCAATCTGACAACCCTTGTTGATCACTCAGCGACTTCAACAGGTTTTTCTAGACCGCCACACATATTTTGGTGTTGTCAGCCTCGAGGCAGTCTGAGGTATCTTTATCTTAGCTACGAGATGTTATTCAGGGTTTGCGCTACATGTAGCATCAGCCACGGCGCAAAATGGGTAGAAATTTTTGAAAACGACCAGGAAAATGATGAAAATGCACATCTGTGGCTCAAGAAAATCAGGGTGGTCCAATGCATTTCCAAAAGGTTCCATTACAGTGGCTAAAGAAAATTTCAGCCTAGTGCAATCCCTGCGTTATTCCTGATCACAACTACCTAGTGTTTCATAACGTCACACATGAAATTTGCTATGTGATTCTCTAATTCTAGGCTTGAAGTTAATGCTGAAGAAGGCTTTCTAGCAGGTCTGAAGATTCCTGCTCCATGGGCCACGGGCAAAACGGTCGAGTCCATCCATCCTGTTCGTGATAACTACAAATTCAAGGAAACTGTACACATTCCAGGGGCAAGGTTCCTCTATCTGCGGTTTGACTCGAGGAGTGCGACTCAATATGATTATGATAAAGTGAGTTATCTGGTTCCATTTGCCGACCGATCTGCTCTGACGAAACGTTTGAATTGAAGACATTACAGTGTAGCCCGAAATTACTCGTTTTCATTCAGTGGGGACCCCACAACCCGTCAGGTGACGCTGCGAGTAGAAGACCCATAAGACGTTAAAAACTTGGCAAAATATAGGCACCAGTTGTGACATCATGACATGACGCCCGTTTCACTGTGCAACAGGGCAAANTGTGTGTAAAAATTGGGGATTGGCAATCTCTTATCAGGAATGAGAATATCATGCAGGGCTAACATTGGATTATCAGTGCCTGCCAACTTGGCCAGTTTCTGGCGACAGTCTCCCCCTTTGAGGAGGGCATGAAAGTTTTGTGGGTAGTATACTCTCTGACGTTGCATCACAAATTGGCTGATATTTTGTGCAAAATTTACCATCTTCTTTGATCCTATTGATTTCAGTTTATATGACATTCTGTTTCAGGTTGTCGTGTATGCCGGTCCGAACACAAGTTCTCGTAAGGTGGCGGAGTACGGAGGGAACACGTATGGCTATGGTAGTAGAAGTGTCCTGGGGGCAGGTTGGCCGAAGGATTTAGTCAAAGTGGAAGGGGATACTGTCACGTTCTCCTTTGAGATGAGGAGTGGACGTGAGCACAACACACCGGACAAAGCGCTGTGGGGGTTCTTGGTGACTGTCCGCGCCCAGGTAGGTCTGTTTTAGATTACCGGTACCTGCTTCTTGAAATACCAAGGCCAAAGGTCACTTCGCCTACATTTTGGGACCACTGTACAACCCTAGTTGTTCACGTGCCATTTACTTCCGCGTCTGGCCTGTCATTTGCGTAATTAAAAGGACGGTGATTTTATCCAACAAGTCATAACATTTCCTGGTACATGAAAGAAATGTAAACGAGCCACCTGCAGAGAACACGTGACGAGGGCCTAGGCCTAAATAAAACAAAAACGATGATTCATCAGCCAAGCTCTTCATGGGGCAGTAGGTCAAACAGGAAATTATCACCAGCACACTTAGTAACTGGGAAGATCAAAGCTGGTCTTTTCTAGGAAGCAGTTGCATTTAACACCCAATCGCGAAGTTAAATGGATGCGTAGTCTCCGAGTCTGACCTATCGCTAACTTAAATGGACACTAAAAATACTGGTCCTACACAGGGCTCCCGCGGATCCTTAAAAAGCATTAAAAGTCAGGAATTTTTGTTTTTCAGAATTAAGGCCTTAAAAAGCCTTAAATATAGCATTTTTTCACTCAGTGGCCTTAAAAAGGCCTTAAATTTGATGTAGCATCAGTTTTCAATTTTCATTAGGCCTAAACCGTTTCCCCTTCCTAACGACGTTATTATTCATATCAGTTGAAAACCGCCCAGTCGTCAAAATCGGGATCCCGCCCTCAGCGCTTACCTTCATGTGTTCTTTACAACATTCTCCTGCGTTAATATTGCACAACCCACATTAAAACTCCTGACAACTTGGCCTTAATTTTTTCCCAGATTGGCCTTAGAAAGCCTTAAAAAGGCCTTAATTTTGCTCACCAAAAAGCTGCAGGAACCATGCTACAGCATTTGCCCTTGGACCACAGGTTGCCTAATTACTTATCAAACAAAATGAAGTCAAGTTATGGTAACTTTATTTCAGGAATCTGTGGAAGAGGTTTCCAATGGTTTACCATTCCTGGCCGACCTGGCCCTTGGCCTGAGTGTCCTTGCCTGCACCATGCTTCATCTCCTCTACCACGGGCCGGAGAAAACGAAGGAGGAATCGGTCTGCGCTCACTTACTCAAATCAAAACTTTTGCAGCGGTAAGTATCAGAGTCCTACTAGATATGATAGAGTATTGTCTGAAAGTTCACCATGTCGGGTGTACTGTAAATGATTGCTGAATCTGGCAGTAGTGGACCCATTTTGAACTCAGGGTTCCCACGCAGTAGGGAAATCGGGAAAAAGTGGGGGAAAAAACCTCCTCCCGGTAGTGAAAAAGTAGGGAAAATTACTTCATCACCATCAAAATCGGAAAAGGTAGGGAATTTAACGACGCCCAAAAATTTGTTTACATCAGCCATGTCTGTGTGCCTCACACGTGACATGGCTTATTAGAAATTCATGATATTATGGGACACACAGCCTCTTCCTGTCGTATCGCGCATCGTAATTGGCTGATTTTAGTGGCCTTGCCATTTTACACGAATCAGAATGAGTATAACTGATGCCGTTGGCTCGATTTCCCATCTTGGCATGTTCATGTCATACAGCGTTTTGCGCTCAATTTCCGTGATTCAGACCCTAGATCTTGGGGTAAAACCCCACGGAAATTGGTAGGGAAAAGGTAGGGAATTTTTTGGGATGAAAAGGATAGGAACCCTGTGCACTCTTCTTACCCGTTTGTGTTAGTCTTAGGTCGGAATCTTTCTGCAACCTGACACTTTTGAGAACTCGATCCAAGTTACTCGGTCCAGTTTCCAGTTCCATTTCACATGATTTTCAATTCATCTTTCCATGTTTTATTACAGGTGCGTGTGGCAGTCTGAGGCGATGTTCGTCCAGAGTCAGACTCCTGCTACCATTCCCATTGAAGAGGATAAGGAACTCAAGATGCCGTCTAGTCCATCAAAACTACCTCGCATCAAACTACCCACCGAGAAATTGAAGAAACTTCGCATGATGTCGTACAGGGTGCCCCCACAGATAAGACCCAGTATAAGGTAGGGAAACTAATCACATACCATTAATCACATACCATCAGACTTGTAGTTACTTTTTCCAAGGTGGGCCTTTGGTGGATTGAGGAAGATTCCTAGGACCATTGCTCCAGCGCTAAGTGGCTGCTGGAAGCCATTTTGAATATCATTTCTTGACGATAATGGTAGAACTGTTCGATGAATTGATCTGAAGTTTCTGTGGAGGATTTATTGGGGTGGGTGGAGGCAGACATCTAAAAATTCACTCTTGTCGCTCTGCCAAGATGGCTGCCATGGTGGCCATTTTGAATTTTGTTTCGGGACAGTAACTGTGGGGCTGAGGGGTATCTCCCTGTCTGCAGAATTGTTTTCAAGTTTCAAATTTGATGTTTGATTAAGAATGTTTGATATGTTTGATGTTTGTTCCAGAGAGGTGATTCTCCCAGACGACCTTGAAGAGTCAATCGTCTCGGCGACAATCAAACACCTGATGTTGTCTGACTACCTGCACCTAATCTCAAACGTCGAGGAGCAAGAGTCGGATGAATACTGGGTGTTGTCAAACATCATGTCGGATGTTTACCGCAGGATTGATGCCCTCGTTAGACAACTGCAGGTAATAATATGTTTTGTAATAAATGTGACCGGGTCTGTGAAAACCCGGCCAAAGTCGCTGGGGACTGGAGTGACATAGGCCTTGATCATACCTGCCCTTTGTTGCACAATCGATATTTAAAGGCTTTATTTGTCACTAACAGACCATCGTCTTTTCATTGTGATGACACTCCCTACATACCGTAACCTATTTATCCTCTGGTGTTCAGCGACTTTGGCCGGGTTTTGCCAGACCGGGTCACAAATGTGACCCGTTACCTCAAAGCCAGTGCTAAGTTTCTCTGAAGTTGGCAGGTTGAGACCAACGTTTTGTCAATTTCAGTAGGCCTAGGCTTATTGTTTGTCATTTGTAAAATCGAGTGATTACATTTCATCCTTTATCTCCTGGAGTTATTTTGGTTCATCCTGGTTCATATCTTGTGCGACTTAAGACAGGTTTTGCTGTGACGGGTCATGAATATGTTTTGACATTTCAAATGTCCTACAACATGGAAAGCCTTCTCCCAACTCAATTGTCTTTGAACTGATTTGGATTAAAATCGGAAAAAATCCTGAGCCAAATGCCAGATATGGCATTTTTGACTTTGATGTCCTTGGTAGGGTGTCCTCCTGGCAGGGTGTCCACTAAGGTAAGGCTCAAGCTGAGTTGGGCAACTAGTCACAACTGAATGTTCCCTTTTCCAGAGCATAGCAGAGATCGAACAACGATGGACCACAGAACTTGATGAGATTCACCAGGGGCTGGTTGACATCAAGGAGGCATTCTTTTTGGACTATCATCTCAATGATGTGAGATATCTGTCTTAAATATCAATAAAGTATGACTCACCCTAACTGCTGCACGTTTTAATAATTCGCTCAATGTTGTATAGAGCTAATAATGCTACCGGTAATACTTTTACCCTCAACTCTCGATTCAGTATCTTTACCATCAATCTTCAACAGAAAATTTTGTCATCATGATGCAATTTCCAATGGTACATGTACTAATGAATTGTTTTTGGGGTACTTGGAGATGTCCTCATTTAAGCAGGAAGCAACAATACAATTTGACTAATGGGAAATCTTAGTCAGGGGCGGATCCCGGATTTGGGAGAAGAGGGGCGCACTGTGCTAGGAACATTGAAATTTGCACCAAGTTCCAGAATTTCACAGTTAATATACAGAATTGTTGGTCAAAAGGGGACCTGCCCCCCCCCCCCCTTG